>ML423535.1:4106-25774 GCA_005239525.1 Nicotiana knightiana
GGGGGGGGGGTGGTGGTGGTGGTGGTGGTGGTGGATTATGTTACATTTATGTTTGTAGAATTTCGTGACCTCTTGCTTCATGCCTCACTTGACTTCTAGATATTAAGAACCTAGTATTAAATGTTAGAGTCGAAACTTAGCCTATTATAACTTGATCAAATTTGACGGAACTATGAGAATGCATTGATGTGTCTAATTCGGTCATCCCTATGCGTAATCATTAATACATTGTTACGACCGGTATTTTGAGATGCTACATTCCATACTTGTACTGTTGATAAATTGTGGGATTTGTGGAAATACTTGAATTATCTGTTCCTTGAGGGTTCATTGAATCATTGTTGGCTTGGAAATCAGTGATTGGCAAATTGTGGGATTTGTGGAAATACTGATTTGTTTGGTAATAAGTGAGTGAGGGTGATGCCGTACTATTTTATATTCATTATCATGTGAGGAAGAGTGTAAATCACGAAGGGTGATTCCGTCCCATTTTATATTCATTATCATGTGAGGAAGAGTGTAAAGCACGAAGGGTGATGCCATGCCATTTTATATTCATTATCATGTGAGGAAGAGTGTAAAGCATGAAGGGTGATGTCGTGCCATTTTATATTCATTATCATGTGAGGAAGAGTGAAAAACGCGAAGGGTTATGCCGTGCCATTTCATATACATTATCATGTGAGGGAAGAGTGTAAAGCTCGAAGGGTGATACCGTGCCATATCATGTGAGAGTAAAAGTACGAAGCGTGATGCTGTGCTATTTCATTTATCTTGTTATGCTTTTAATATTGTGAGGTCGTGGCACGAAGGCTGTTTCCGTGCAGGTGAGGATGAGGGACATGCATTATGATGTGATATCTATTTTCTGTGTATACATTTCCTCCTTCTTGAGCTGTTATTGTCGAAATTATATATTTTGTGTGATATGTTGTTAGTGTCCCGTACTTGACCTCTATCTCAATTATTGTTGTGTTGTCCATGTCTTTTACTTGCTTAACATGTCTATGCCATGCCTATTTCCTTCTTTTAAAATTATACTCATGTCATACCTACTCCGTCACACTCTAGTTTAAGTATTCCGTCATGCTAGTCATTCACTCCCTTACTTGTTAACTTGTAAAGATCATGTGTATCTTTCTTATTTTTCATATTTTTACTTATGCCTCCAATATGATAGTTAATTGGCATTGATATCCCTTACGTTCCAATTGTTGTTATTACTCACGTGCTTTCCGTTTAATTCTTTAATGTTGCCCACATGTATATCCTTGTCCATTGTTGTTATACGCGTATTTTATACTTTGTAATTCGTGTTATTGTGTTTCTGTCATATGGTTGAATCTATTATACGTACATTTGGAAGGATGAGTTGAATGCGCGTGCTAATTAATTTGTTAGATAACTTTATTTATATATGGTGAGGATGAGATAGAAGCACGAGGGGTGTTACCATGCCATGTGACTTGATATCTTGGATACACTTCTTATACCAGGAAAGCTTGTAAATCTTCTACTGCAATTTCTGCTAGTATTGTTGACTGTCTCACAGAGTTGTATGCGGTACTTTTGTCTATTATGTTTTGAACTGCCTATCATGTTAGTCTAACGTACAGGTTATAACAAATAACATCTTTCAACTAAAGCCTCGTCACTACTTCGACGAGGTTAGACAAAATACTTACCAATACATGGGGTGAGTTGTACTGATATTGCACATCTGCACATTGCGTACAGATTTTTGGAGCGGAGCTGCTGGTGACGTCAGATGCTGATTCAGAAGATATTCGTGTGTTTGGATATAGCTTCCACTTATCTATGGTAGCTTAGGTTATTGCTAATCTTTTTATGTAACCTTCAAGCAGAACGTGTATTTATTTATATCAGTCTTGAAATTCCAAATCTTAGAAGCTCGTGATTCGTACTATCAGGTCTTGGGTCAATTTGTAAATGTCCAGCTAATTCTTTACTATTTTTCTATAATCTCTTTTGGGTCGTATTTTCGGTTGGTTGGCTTAACTAGCGGATCGTCTTAGGTGCCATCACGACTAAAGGTTTTTGCATTGTGACAAGGTAGTATCAGGGCACTACGTTCGTAGGTTCTACAAGTCATGAGCAAGTGTCTAGTAGAGTCCTGCGAATCGGTATGATGACGTCCATGTCTATCTTCGGAAGGGTACAGGGCATTTAGGTAAAATATATTTCCTTTTCTTCTTTCCTTATCGTGCGGCCTTGTTTCAGCTTGAAATCTATGACGTTGACTCCTCCTAATCGATCATATATGGTGTTGTGCACTTAGTATTCGTTATGTACCGATGATCAGTGATGCTGCAGATAGATTATGATGTTTTGTCTAGCCTCAGAAGTAGATGCAATCTTAAATCTTCTAGTCTATCATTTGTGGTATGAGGCGGGTTCATATGTCTGGTTGGTAAGCTACATATCTGGGAAGATTGGCTGGTGGCCTCGCTATTGCGACTAAGGTGGGTTCATGGCAAGGTGTCGATTTGAGTATAACCGATGGGCCATATCTAGCATGATGAGTTTGTCTCGTGTGTCTCGTGTGAGGTTTCCATTCGGTGGAGCGCATATGTGATCATTTTGGAGCATTTGGGGAAGTTGTTTGACTATTCCAGTGGTGGGTAAGCGCTTGGTAGAGTCTTTGGGGCGTTCAATGACCAGTATTGCATGAGCTTTTGAAGTATTCAACCAAATAGTCGTGCGGGATTAGGGCTTGCTGTGAAGATATGGTACTTTGGGGTGCCGATGAGGTGATCTATGGCTTCGAGCCAAGTGGCGGAGTCTGCTAATGATGATCGGATTGTAGGGTCATGGACCGTATCAGTTTTCGATCGAGATATTGCTTGGTTATTTCTTTGGATGGTCCTATGCTGTGAAGCACGGGTTGGTCGATGTGTATTAGTTGTATATTGGAGATTAGAGTAATATAAGTAGTTATCGAGAAGGTTCTGGTGAGTTCCGGGTCTTGTGTAGCCTTTAAGGATTTTTGAATTTGGTTGCAGGTGGGCTTGAAAATGGTAGCGAATGGTAATTGGATATGCGGCATTTCCTTGTCAAGGAAGGTCTATATGTCAATGTTGGAGTGATGAAAGAAATGGCTTTGGGTTCCCAAGAAGTTCCCTCAGGGAGGTCATATCGGATTGAGTTACTTTCGGTTTGGCAGTCTTGTGACTCGATTGAGTTAGAGGCGATTGGTTATGATTACTCGATTATGTATTACTGAGTTCCAGAGAATTTATCATGGTTATGACCACGGTCGGAGTTGATGTTTTCTACAGGTATAGAAGCTATATTGCATGTGGTGGTGTTATCATGGATTGAGTTAAATGAAAGATTCCCGGGTGATGAGGTGTTCAATTTGCTTATGGTTCAGAGTTGACTATGAGACTTTCGTAGTGTTGCGAGTTAGCATGTTAGAGGCGACGCGCCGTAAGGGGTTGAAAGGTTGCATGTACAAGGTTGCAATTTATTTTTGGAGGGAAGGATACGAGTTCTTGATGCCTCGGACAATTTCAGGTGTTTGAAGTCTTGTTGGCACTATGGGATTCCCATCTAAGTAGAGATCGCCTGTTGGGAGATACATTGTGCTACGACTTATGAGTGTTTCTCCATGAGATGATGGAGTATGAATTACGTGAGGCTCAAATACTGAATGTTCTTGTTGGTGGACTATTCCTTGATTGCGAATGTTGAATGAGTGTAGAAGATTGGATGATTAATGGTAGGTGTTATGGAAAGGTTTCTATAGACTTTTGGATGGCTTATTACATGTTTGAGGATGATGGAAATTTGGTTTGGGGATTATTTTGAGCCTAGTAAGGGTGTGTATTCTGTATCAGGTTGGATTGGCATGCTCTGGCATAGTTGATGCCACATGTATATCATCGGGTGGAGTGGATGTTATTTGTGCCTTGGTTTATGTCGTATGTTTCTCTCTTATGCTATGACGGGTTGTGAGGTTCACATGATTCGTCGCACGCATATTGTTATTTAGTTTAGGCCTCATGGCACTATGGGCGAGGTGGCCTTTGTGATGTTGATTTGCTTATTGCACCATAGCTGTGCTTGACTTTCACATTATTGTTTGTTCCTAATGTTTTTCCCCACAATTATATTTTGTACACTCTGTTGTGCTTAATATTGATGCACATGTGATCAGAGAGCCCGAGTATTATGGCTCGAAGGGTACCCTATGTGGATTAATATGATGGGATCGGGTTGCACGCCACAACGGTACAATGATGAAATGTGGCTTCTTATTTCTATTTCGTGTATTTTGCTTTCACCTTGTTGACAATAGTTCATAGCAAAATGCTAAAATTTCTCTGCCTACTTAACTTGCTCAGTAGTTTTCTTATTTAGTTTTCTTCCTGTTATCTGTCATATGTTTATTGTTGATGCTTGTCGGTGCGGCTGCTCATATTGGCTGAGATGAGGTTTCTAGAACTAAGATTTGCGCGATTGTATTTCGATGAGGAAGGTTTGGAAAACTAACACTACATTTTGTTGAGGATGTGGACAATGGCCCTGGTCGGGCGAGTGAGTTTCTTGGCTTATTGCTCAAATGAGTGGTTAAGTGGTTATGCGTGTTTCTTTCATCATCGGTAGGGTATGAAAGTTTTGAACGAGGTTCTAATCGTTTTGAGGTTTTCTACCGACACCGAGGGGTTCGGGTGAGCTTCAGATAGGTTTGGACTGCGTTGCAGTCTTTTATCTTATGTTTCGACGTAGTTTCTTCAAGCATTAATGGTATCACATTAATCAAACGAGCTGCGATTTCTGTTTTGATTGAAGCATTAGATGTATCGTAATTATGGAGCCATAGCAAAAATAATCATCGAATTTGGACATCTTATGAGGATTTTATGGTCATTTTACTAGAAATTGAGTTGCTAGATTTTTCAGATTAACACGAAATTGCCACTGAACTCGTATTTAAAAATCTGCACTATTTGCAAATATTGAAACCAACATATCTCCTTCATTATAAGGTCAAATTGAGTGCTTCAACAACCTAACTTGAGTAAAATTTCACAAGAAATCCATTGGAGGCATAAAAAACGAGTTTCGGGATCGTTTGGCATGAGAAACGAGGCAGAATAACTGGCAGAAAAATATATAAAATAAGGGTTTGTTCATTCAGTTATATTTTTAAGTTGAGGAGCTCGAATTTGGGCGAATTTGGAGGCGATTTTCACCATATGGATTGGGGTAAGTGTTCTCTACTCAGTTTTGGTTATATTCCATGAATCCTTTTTCGCTTTTGAGATTTGATTGATGATTTCAAAGTGAAATTTGGAGATTTTTGCCTAAAGTTTTGTAATATGAATTTTTGAGTTTTGAACATCGATTTGGAGTCGGAATTGAGTGAAACTAGTATGGTTGGACTCGTAATTAAATGGGTTACCAAATTTTGTGAGTTGTATCAGGTTTCGAGGCGTGGGCTCGGGTGTTATTTTTACTCTAATTTGGGATTTGACTTAGGATTTGATCTTTATCATTTGGAATTGTTTCCTTGGGCTTGATTTGATGTATTTGAGTTGCTTTTATCTATTTTTGAGACGTTTAGAGGTCACTACGCGCGTGATGGCGTTTTTGGAGCATCGCTTGGCTTGCTCGATGTTGTAATTGACTTGTTCGAGGTAAGTGTTTTGCCTAACTTTTTTGAGGGAATTTTTCCTCTTATTTCTCATTGTTTTCTACCTGCGGGGGGTGATACATATATGAGGTGACGAGCGTATATGTATGTTCCAGGGATAATCATACTTGGGGGGAGGGGTGTGGATTATGTTACATTTATGTTTGTAGAATTTCGTGACCTCTTGCTTCATGCCTCACTTGACTTCTAGATATTAAGAACCTAGTATTAAATGTCAGAACCGAGACTTAGCCTATTATAACTTGATCAAATTTGATGGAACTATGAGAATACATTGATGTAACGAATTCGGTCATCCCGATGCATAATCCTTAATACATTGTTACGAGCGATATTTTGAGATGCTAGATTCCATACTTGTACTGTTGATAAATTGTGGGATTTGTGGAAGTACTTGAATTATGTGTTCCTTGAGGGTTCATTGAATCATTGTTGGCTTGGAAATTAGTGATTGAGAATTTGTTTGGACACTCTCCTCGATGATATTTATACTTCCCGCCTTGCTATTTTATTGATATTCATATGCTTGGTAAGGAAGAGTGTAAAGCACGAAGGGTGATGTTGTTCCATTTTATATTCGTTATCATGTGAGGAAGAGTGTAAAGCACGAAGGGTGATGTCGTGCCATTTTATATTCATTATCATTTGAGGAAGAGTGCAAAAGCACGAAGGGTGATGCCGTGCCATTTTATATTCATTATCATGTGAAGAAGAGTGTAAATCATGAAGTGTGATGCCATGCCATTTTATATTCATTATCATGTGAGGAAGAGTGTAAAGCACAAAGGGTGATTTCATGCCATTTTATATTCATTATCATGTGAGGAAGAGTGTAAAGCACGAAGGTTGATGCCATGCCATTTCATATACATTATCATGTGAGGGAAGAGTGTAAAGCACGAAGAGTGATACAGTGCCATATCATGTGAGTGTAAAAGAACGAAGGGTGATGCAGTGCCATTTCATTTATATTGTTATGCTTTTAATATTGTGAGGTCATGGCACAAAGGTTGTTTCCGTGCAGGTGAGGATGAGGGATGCATTATGATGTGATATCTGTTTTCTGTGTATACATTTTCGCCTTTACCTTGAGCTGTTATTGTCGAAATTATATATTTTGTGTGATATGTTGATATTGTCCCTACTTTCCTATTCCATGCCTATTTCCTGCTTTTAAAATTATACTCATTTCATACCTATTCCGTCACACTCTACTTTAAGTATTCCGTCATGCTAGTCATTCACGCCCTTACTTGTTAACTTGTAAAGATCATGTGTTTCCTTCTTATTTTTCATATTTGTTCTTAGGCCTCCAATACGCTAGTTAATTGACGTTGATATCCCTTACTTTCCTATTGTTGTTATTACTCACGTTCTTTTCTCTTAGTTTTTTACTGTTGCCCACATGTATATCCTTGTCCATTGTTGTTACTCGCGTATTTCCTACTTTGTAATTCATTTTATTGTGTTTCTGTCATATGGTTGGTTCTGTTATACGTACATTTGGAAGGATGAGTTGAATGCACGAAGGGTTTTGCCGTGCTAATTGATTTGTTACATAAATTTATTTATATATGGTGAGGATGAGATAGAAGCACGAGGGGTGTTACCGTGCCATGTGAATTGATATCTTGGATACACTTATTATACCAAGAAATATTGTAAATATTCTACTGTAATTCCTACTAGTAATTGTTGACTGTCTCACATAGTTGTATATGGTACTTTTGTCTATTATGTTTTGAACTGCCCATATTGTTAGTCTAACTTACAGGTTATAACAAATAGCATCTTTCAACTAAAGCCTCGTCACTACTTCGACGAGGTTAGACAAAATACTTACCAGGTAATGGGGCCGGTTGTACTGATACTGCACTTCTGCACATTGCGTACAGATTTTTGGAGTGGAGCTGTTGGTGACGTCGGATGCTGATTCGGAAGATGTTTGTGTGTTTGGCTATGACTGTCACTTGTCCATGGTAGCTTAGGTTATTTCTAATATATTTATGTAACCTTCAAGCAGAACGTGTATTCATTTTTATCATTCTTGAAATTCCAAATCTTAGAAGCTCGTGGTTCGGACTACCAAGTCTTGGGTCGATTTGTAAATGTCCTGCTAATTCTTTACTATTTTTCTATAATCTCTTTTGGATTGTATTTTTGGTTAGTTGGATTACCTAGTGGATCGTCTTAGGTGCCATCACGACTAATAGTTTTTGGGCTGTAACAAGGTGGTATCAGAGCACTAGGTTCGTAGGTTCTACGAGTCATGAGCAAGTGTTTAGTAGAGTCATGTGGATCGGTATGATGACGTCTATATCTATCTTCGGGAGGCTACATGGCATTTAGGAAAAATAAATTTCTCTTTCTTCTTTCCTTATTGTGCGACCTTGTTTCAGCTTGAAATCTACGACTTTGACTCCTCTCAATCGCTCATATGTGGTGTTATGCACTCAGTATTCGTTATGTGCTGACGATCGATGATGCTACAGATAGATTACAATGTGTTGTCTAGCCTGAGAAGCAGATGCATTGTTAAATCTTCTAGTCTATCAGTTGTGGTATGAGGCCGGTTCATATGTCTGGTTGGTAAGCACATATTTGGGATGATTGGCTGGTGGCCTGGCTATTGTGACTAAGGTGGGTTCATGTCAAGGTGTCGATTTAAGTATAACCAGTGGGCTATCTCTAGCATGATGAGTTTGGATCGTGTGTCTCGTGTGAGGTTTCCATTCGGTGGAGTGCATATGTGATAATTCAGAGCATTGGGGGAAGTTGTTTAACTATTGCAATGATGGGTAAGCACTTGGCAGAGCCTTTGGGGTGTTCTATCACCAGTATTGCATGAGTTTTTGAAGTATTCAGCTAAATAGTCGTGCGGGATCGGGGAATGCTATGAAGATATGGTACTTTGGGGGTGCCGATGAGGTGATCTATGGCTTCGAGCCAAGTGGTGTAGTCTGCTAATGACGTTCGGATTATAGGGTCATGGACCGTAGTTATTTCTTTAGATGGTCATATGCTGGTGAAGCACGGGTTGCTCGATGCGTATTAGTTGTGTATTTGAGATTAGAGTAATATGAGTAGTTATCGAGAAGGTTCTGGAGAGTTCCGGGTCATATGTAGCCTTTAAGGATTTTTGAATTTGTTTGCAGGTGGGCTTGAAAATGGTAGAGAATGGTAATCGGATCTGCGACATTTCCTTGTCAAAGAAGGTCTATATGTCAATGTTGGAGTGATGCAAGAAATGGCTTTGGGTTCCCAGGAAGTTCCCTCAGGTCGGTCATATCGGATGCAGTTACTTTCGGGTTGACAGTCTCCACTACTCGATTGAGTTAGAGGCGATTGGTTCTGATTACTCGATTATGTATTACTCGATCATGGTTACAGTCGGAGTTGATGTTTTCTACAGGTATAGAAGCTATATTGCATGTGGTGGTGTTCTCCTAGATTGAGTTAAATAAAAGATTCCCGGGTTATGAGGTGTTCAATTTGCTTATGGTTCAGATTTGGCTATGAGACTTTCGTAGTCTTGCGAGTTAGCATGTTAGAGGCGACGCGCCGTGTGGGGTTGAAAGGTTGCATGTACAAGGTTGCGATTTAGTTTTGGAGGGAAGCATATGAGTTCTTGATGTCTCAGACAATTTCAGGTGCTTGAAGTCTTGTTGTCACTATGAGATTCCCATCGAAGTAGAGATCGCCTGTTGATAGGAACATTGTGCTTCGACTTATGGGTGTTTCTCCGTGAGATGATGGAGTATTAATTACGTGTCAACTACTTGAGAAGCGGTGTTGAGATTGGGTATGAAAATTCTGGTATTCGTGAGGCTCATAGACTGAATGTTCTTGTTGGCAGACTATTCCTTGATTGCGAGTTGTAAAGAAGTGTATAAGATTGGATGATTAATGGTACGTGTTATGGAAAGGTTGATATAGACTTTTGGAAGGTTTATTACATGTTTGAGGATGAAGGGAATTTGGTTTGGGGATTATTTTGAGCCCAGTGAGGGTGTGTGTTCTGTATCAGGTTGGATTATCTTGCTTTTGCATAGTTGATGCCACATGTATATCATCGGGTGGAGTGGATATTATTTTCACCTTGATTTATGTCGTACGTTTCTCTCTTATGCTATGACGGGTTGTGAGGGTGACATGATTCTTCGCACGCATATTGTGATTCAGTTTAGGCCTCATGGCACTATGGGCGAGGTGGCCTTTGTGATGTTGATTTTCTTATTGCACCATAGTTGTGCTTGAATTTCTCAGTATTGTTTGTTCCTAATGATTTTCTCCACAATTATATTTTGTACACTCTGTTGTGCTTGATGTTGACGCACATGTGATCAGTGAGCCCAAGTATTATGGATCGAGTGGTACCCTATATGGATTGATATGATGGGACTAGGTTGCACGCCGCAATGGTACAGTGATGAAATATGGCTTCTTATTTCTATTTCGTGTATTTTTGCTTTCACCTTGTTGAGAATAGATCATAGTAAAATGCTAAAATTTCCCTGCCTGCTTAACTTGCTTAGTAGTTTTCTTATTTAGTTTTCTTACTGTTATCTGTTATATCTGAATTATTACTTGTAGTGTACGAATCTGGGTTGTGTGTGGCTCCATATATTTATTGTTGATGCTTGTCGGTGTGGCTGCTTGTTTTGGCTAAGATGAGGTTTCTAGACCTGAGATTTGCGCTATTGTATTTGGATGAGGAAAGTTTGGAAGAATAACACTACATTTTGTTGAGGATGTGGACAATGGCCCTGGTCGGGCGAGTGAGTTTCTTGACTTATTGATCAGATGAGTGGTTAAACGGTTATGCGTTCTTCTTTCATCATAGGTAGGGTATGAAGGTTTTGAACGAGGTTCTAATCAGTACGAGGTTTGCTACCGGCACCGGATTTGTTTTGGGCAGTAATGATGTTCGGCAGTTCCTACTATGAGTGTCGAAGTAATATGGTATATCATGTAATTACATCTTGTGTTTTTGTTGTGACTTGATACAACTTGTTATGACTTATATAATATGTGGTTGTGGGATTAGGGTCTTTTAATGAATTCTGGACGATAGAGATTTAATTCTAAGGTTTAAGGACCAATGACGAAATAAGAATCTCTAGTTATGTTGTGTTGGAAGGATTATGTGGATCAGGGTGACGTGGGATCACCCCCGGGTTTATGCTTAGTATGGGTACACTTTAATTTGGTAGATTTGGAAAGACTCCTGGAACGCTCGACGACAAACGTGTGTTTAAGTGGTGGAGGATATGACGACCCGACATGTCGTATTGAGTATCCGCACTTCGCTTGGTATTTTGAGGGCTCGAGCTTCTCCGTATTATGTTATGGGACTTGTTGTTATGTTTGGATGTGGTCCCTAGGGACTCGAGTGAGTTTCAGATAGGTTAGGGATGCATTGCGCTCGTTTTTCTTATGTTTCGATGTCGTTTCTTCAAGCATGAATGGTACCATATTAAGAAAACAAGCTTCGATTTCTTTTTTGATTGAAGCATTAGATCTGTATCGTAATTATGGAACCATTGCAAAAAGAATCATCGAATTTGGACATCGTATGAGGAGTTTATGGTCATTTTACTGAAAATTGGGTTGCCAGATTTTCCAGATTAATTATGAAATTGCCATTGAATTCGTATTTAAAAATCTGCACTATTTGCAAATATTGAAACCAACATATCTCCTTCATCATAAGGTCAAATTAAGTGATTCAATAGCCTAACTTGACTAAAATTTCAGAAGGAATCCATTGGAGGCATAAAAATCGAGTTTCGGGATCGTTTGGAATGAGAAACGAGGCAGAAGAACTGATAGAAAAATATATAAAACAAGGGTTTGTTCATTCAGTCATATTTTGAGTTGAAGAGCTCGGATTTGGGCGATTTTGGAGGCGATTTTCACCATATGGATTCGAGTAAGTGTTACCTACTCAGTTTTGGTTATATTTCATGAATCCATCTTCGTTTTTGGGATTTGATTGATGATTTCAAAGTGAAATTTGAGGATTTTTGCCTAAAGTTTTATAATATGAATTTTTGAGTTTTGAACATCGATTTGGAGTCAGAATTGAGTGAAACTAGTATGGTTGAACTCATAATTAAATGGGTTGTCAGATTTTGCGAGTTAAATCGAATTTCGAGGCGTGATCCCGGGTGTGAGTTTTGGCCTGATTTGAGATTTGATTTAGGATTCGATCTTTATCATTTGGAATTGTTTCCTTGGGTTTTATTTGATGTATTTGATTTGCTTTTGGTTAGTTTTGAGACATTCAGAGGTCACTACGCGCGTGATGGCATTTTTGGAGCATCACTTGGCTAGCTCAATATTGTAATTGACTTGTTTGAGGTAAGTGTTTTTCCTAACTTTGTTGAGGGAATTTTTTCTCTTATTTGTCATTGTTTTCTATCTGCGGGGGTGAAACTTATATGAAATGACGGGCGTATATGTATGTGCCAAGGTTAATCATGTTTGGGGAGTGGATTATGTTACATTTATGTTTGTAGAATTTCGTGACTTCTTACTTCATGCCTCACTTGACTTCTAGATATTAAGAACCTAGTATTAAATGTTAGAATCGAGACTTAGCCTATTATAACTTGATCAAATTTGATGGAACTATGAGAATACATTGATGTATCTAATTCGGTCATCCCTATGCATAATCATTAAAACATTATTACGACCTATATTTTGAGATGCTAGATTCCATACTTGAACTGTTGATAAATTGTGGGATTTGTGGAAGTACTTGAGCTATGTGTTCCTTGAGGGTTCATTGAATCATTGTTGGCTTGGAAATCAGCGATTGAGAATTTGTTTGGAATATTCGTTTGGAGACTCTCCTCGATGTTATTTATACTTCCCGCCTTGCTATTTTATTGATATTCATATGCTTGGTAAGGAAGAGTGTAAAGCACGAAGGGTGATGCCGTGCCATTTTATATTCGTTATCATGTGAGGAAGAGTGTAAAGCACAAAGGGTGATGCCTTGTGATGTTCTCAAACGTCAATACCACACAAGAGGGGGGTGATTTGTGTGGTGTCCCATTTTTGCTTGCACTAGTTATAGAAGGAACATGTTCTTCTATGTGTTCCAACCTATACTGTTTGCGGAATAATAGAAAATAAAGAACAAAAGGATTTTACGTTGGAAAACACCTGGCTCAAAAGGTGAAAAACAACGACCTATTTTCCATTAGGATTTTCCCAAACACTCCACTAAAATTACTGAGCCAAAAACAACATTTACAAAAACTCTTTGTAAACCTAGGATTAACTCTAATCCCTTTGTGGAAAACTAGTCTCTAGCTATTTGCGACAAACTTCAAGTTAGCTATAACTTGAACACTTAGTACCTATTACAAATGCTTCTAGATAAAGCTAAAAACGTACAAATTGAAATCCCTAGTACAAGTAAACTAGACTAAAAGACTACAGTTGGAACTGGTTCTTCTTGCTATTCCAAGTAGCTTCAGAGTTGCACACTTAAATCTCACACGAACTGCTTGCAAAATTGCCTCGCTAATTTTGCTCTCAATTCTTGTTTTGCTTCTGCTTTTGTGCGTCCCTGTACAATAAGAACAATCTGCAATATATAAGATTAGTAGACGAGAGATTTACTAGAGTTCTAATGCTACTCTTCCTTGGTGAAAGAGTTCTAGTTAATCTGAACTCCTCGAATCCTTCCTTATCTTTGATTCTGTTCTTACTGAATAAGGAGTCCTTCTCCTTATTATCTTGCAATCTTTTCGATCAGGAGATATCTCTTTAATTCGCATATTTCGTTTATCTCCTGCATGTGCACCTCACGTTCCTTTAACTCTGCATGTGACTATGTCGCCAACGATGGACCTGGTTCAACTTTAAGTTCCTTTGTCAATCTTCAAAACCATTCAATTTCTTGGGCCAACAAGTTCCCCCTTTTTGATGATGACAAACTCTGTGCTTAGGCCTGTAACCAACTTAATACAACATTAACACATTTTAGAGTATTGAGCATTTATCATAAAAGAACCAGGTTCATTAGGTTAAAAATATCACATGTTCAGAATAGTACATGACCATTTGACCATTTCCCCCCCTTTTGGCATCATCGAAAAGTTGCAATTTTTAGAAAGTCCCAGTGTGACGACCCGGCCGGTCATCTTAATAATTAATGCCCCGATCCCCTATTAACTGTTTTCCCCAAGTCTATTTCTTCTTAATTGAATTGCCGGGACGTTCGGTTTTAAGTTTCGGAGAGTTTTGGGATATTTAGTCCCTAAATGAGAGCTTAAGTGTTGGAAAGTTGCCCGTAGTCAGAGCAGTGTGAAGACGGCCTCGAAATGGAAATCCGATGGTTCCGTTAGCGTGTTCAGAATGTATTTTGGAAGTCCGTAGCTCATTTAGGCTTGAAATGCCGAAGTTTGAATTTTTGGAGTCTCCGGTCCGATAGTGAATTCTTGATCTGAGGGTTGGAATGGAATTCCGGAAGTTTCAGTAGTTCTGTCATGTCATTTGGGATGTGTGTGCAAAATTTGAGGTCATTCAGATAAGTTTATACGTGGTTCGGCGCCGGATGTGTCATTTAGGCTTGAATCTATGCATATTTGACAATTTTGATGTTATGAGATGTGTTTTTAAGGCTCGACCTAGTTCAAATAAGGTGTTAAGGTTGGTTGGTGGTTTTGGTTGAGGTCCCGGGGGCCTCGAGGTTATGTCGGATGCTTAACGGGTGAAATTTGGGAGAATTGTTGCTACTGAACCAGGCCTCTTCTGGTGTCTTCGCACCTGCGAAGGGCTTTCCGCAGGTGCGGACTCACAGGCGCGTGGGCTTGATCGTAGGTACGGTAGGGGAGTTTTGGGGCAGTGGTCGCAGATGCGAGCTGGGTTCCGTAGGTGCGGGACCGCATGCACGACCAAACGACCGCACGTGCGGTCCCAGTGCTTTTTAAGTAACTTACGCACCTGCGATTCTTTTTCCGCAGGTGCGGTGATCGAGTCCGCAAGTGCGGATCGCCTGTGTGTTTTATTCTAAAAATATGAGAGTTGGGTTCATAAATCCAAAATCGTGTGAGGGCTCTAGGATTGGCGATTTTCTATGGATTTCAAAGAGGAGGATTATAGGTAACATTTCCTAATCCTAATTCATTGTTAGACCATTAATTCTCGTTGTTTTCTTTAGTTTAATTATCAAAAATGGGGGAAAAACCATAGGAAAGGGATGAGATTTCCCAATCCGAAATTCTGGAAAATTGCGAGGTTTTTGGCATCGAATTTCGATTGTCTCTAGCTAAATGAGTTCGTGAGTGAATGGTTGTCCGGAAAATATGACTTTTACCCGATTCTGAGTCGTGGGCCCGAGGGGTGTTTTGGTCATTTTATATAATTTCGCGCCTTAGCTTGAATTAATTAGTATAATCTATTGCATGAGATGTAATTGAGTTGTACAGATTTGGGCCATTTTGAGTCGGATACTCGTGGAAAACGTGTGGTTTCAAGTTGATATTTAGCCGGTTCAAGGTAAGTGGCTTGTCTAACTTTGTGTGTGGGACCTTTCCCCTTAGGATGTGATATTTGGTAATTGAATGCCTTGTACGTGAGGTGATGAGCGCACACTTGTGCTAATTGTTAAAAATCCGATTTTACTTTAAATATTTAGACTGAATTTCTCTCTTACCTGTTTTATTTTAATTGCGACCATAATCTATGTTAGCTTAGAAAATCATGCCTAGTTGACTTGAATTGCCTATTTGCTTAAGTTGCTTTAATTGTACTACGTGAAGCATGTTAGGCTAGAACTACTTGTTGCCTTGCATTTTTGAACACTATTTATGAATGTCTTCTTGTTGTTGTTGCGTATTTACTTTGGGACTACGGGACGGTATCCCGGGAGATCCCCTTGCATATTTACTTTGGGACTACGGGACGGTATCCCGGGAGATCCCCCTGCTTATTTACTTTGGGACTATGGGACGGTATCCCGGGAGATCCCCCTGCACACGGATAGTAGGACTACGAGACGGTATCCCGGAAGATCCTTTGGATATACATATGATGGACTATAGGACGGTATCCCAGAAGATCTTTTGGATATACATATGATGATCTACGGGATGGTATCCCGGAAGATCCTTCGGATATACATATGATGGACTACGGGACGGTATCTCGGAAGATCCTTTGGATATACGTATGATGGACTACGGGACTGTATCCCGGAAGATCCTTCGGATATACATATAATGAACTACGAGACGGTATCCTGGGAGATCCTTTGGATATACAGATGATGGACTATGGGATGGTATCCCGGGAGATCCACTGGACATTTTAGAAAAGGACTACAGGACGGTATCCTGAGAGATCCTCATTGTTACCATGGTTATTATTCTGTAAATATTTCGGGTTTACTCTATTCTTGTGTTTAGTTATTGTCTTGTTTGACCTGTCTTATTTCACTGCTGTACTAATTATTACCGCATGTTTTCATACTGTAAATTCCTATTATATTGTTTGATCTCAGTAGGGCCCTGACCTTCCTCGTCACTACCCGATCGAGGCTAGGCTTGGCACTTATTGAGTACCGTTGTGGTGTACTCATGCCCTTTCCTGCGCATGTTTTTCATGTGTAGATCCAGGTACCTCCACTCAGGTGCACTATCCCCGAGGTTGAGAGATACAGTAGAGACTTCGAGGTACATCTGCCGCGTCCGCAGACCAGGAGTCTCTATCTTGTTCCAGCTTTTTTTTTTTGTGAAAAGTCTATCCTTACTTATAGTTGTATAGATATTCTGGAGTTAGAGCAATGTATTAGATTCTGTACTCCTGTGGTTCCCGTGAGTTTCCGGGTTTTGGGGTGATGTTGTAAACTTCCATATTATTTTGGGTTGTATGTGCCAAGTGGCAAGTATATACAGTCTTTCTTTTAGATTGCTCAGCTTTCTTTTACTTAATTATTCCGCAAATTTTGTTGTTATTCCGCATTGCTAGGCTTACCTAGTTATAGGGACTAGGTGCCGTCACGACAGGTTCACGGATGGCGAATTGGGGTCGTGACAAGTTGGTATCAGTGCCCTAGGTTCATAGGAGTCACGGAACACATGCCGGTTTATTAGAGTCTCGTTGATCGGTATAGAGACGTTTGTAATTATCTACGAGAGGCTATGTAACTACTTAGGAAAATCTTCACTTCATTGAATTCCTTGTCGTGCAATATCTTTTGACATCAATTCTAAACGTCTGTTTTCTATTCTCTCACAGATGGTGAGGACACGTGCTGATCAGGACGATCAGGCACCTGTGTCCCTTACAGCAGCTGCCAGAGGCCGGGGCCGGGGTAGAGGCCGAGGACGCGCACGTGGTGCAGCGAGAGCACCTGCGCGAGCTGCCGCCGAGGTACCACCAGCAGAGCTAGCCGAGGTCCAGACACCTACCACGCCTACTACCACTACTACTCCAGCTCTTCAGGAGACATTAGCTCAGTTTATGTCCATGTACACCACTCTGGCTCAGGCAGGGTTGCTTCCCCTTGCTGCCGCCACATCTCAGGCAGGGGGAGAAGCACAGACTTCCGCCGCCCACATTCCTGAGCAGTGAGTGCATATGGAGCAGGTCCCAGAGATCATTCATGTACCGCTTGTAGTGCCAGCTCAGCCCGAGGAGGGGTCAGCTGCTTCAGAGGACGAGGAGCGGAGACTTGAGAGGTGCAAGAAGTACGACCCTCCGGTATTTAGCGGACTAGCATCAGATGATGCCTTGGGATTAATAGAGGAGTGTCACCATATTCTTCGCACTATGGGCATAGCCGGATCGAGTGGTGTTTTCTTTACTACCTTCCATCTTTGCGGGGCCGCCTATGATTGGTGGCGCACCTATGAGTTAGACAGTCCAGACGAGGCTACTTCACTGACCTGGACCAAGTTCTCAGATATGTTCCTGAGGGAGTTTGTTCCTCAGATCCCCAGGGACGCATGGTGCGCAGAGTTTGAGCATTTGCGCCAGGGTGCTATGACAGTTTTAGAGTATGCTATCCGTTACACCAGATTGGCTAGGCATGCACCCATTTTTGTTACTACTGTACGCGAGAGGGTTCGCCGGTTCATTGAGGGTCTTATCCCACCCATCAGATCTAGCATGGCTCGAGAGTTGGAGATGGACATTCCTTATCAGCAGGTACTGAGGATAGCTAGGAGAATCGAGGGTATGCTCGCTAGGGAGCGAGAGGAGAGAGAGGCCAAGAGGTCTCGAGAGTCGGGCCAATACTCTGGTGCCCGTACCCCAGCAGCAGGTCGTCATGGTAGAGGTTATATGGTCCGCCCAGTTCATTCAGCTCTTCCAGCAGCCAGCGGTACCCTAGCTCCACCCAGGCCTCAGGAGCCTTACTATGCACCTCCAGTTTCTAGCGCGCCTCCTGCGCGGGGTGCTTTCAGAGGTCATTCTAGCAGACCTGGCCCTAGCCAGTCACAACCACCACATCCTCCTAGAGCTTGTTTCGAGTGTGGAGATACATGCCATGTGGTTAGGGACTGCCCCAGACTTGGTAGGGGTGCATCTTCACAGACTTTTCAGCCACAGCGTGCTCAGCAGAGTTCTCAGGCCATGATCATAACTCCAGCTGCTATCCTATCTGCACAGCCAGCCAGGGGTGGAGGTGGTGAGGTAGAGATCGCCCTCGAGGGGGAGGCCAGGCCAGATATTATGCTATTTCTGCTTGTACCGAGGCTGTTGCCTCCGATTCTGTCATCACAAGTATTATACTGGTTTGTCACAGAGATGCATCGGTTCTATTCGATCCAAGATCCACGTACTCTTAGGTCTCTTCTTATTTTTCTCCGCATTTGGGAATATCCCGAGATTCTTTGGGTTCTCCTATTTATGTTTCTACTCCTGTGGGAGACTCTCTTATTGTGGACCGCATTTATCGGTCGTGTTTGGTTACTATTCGTGGTTTTGAGACCAGTGCGGATTTATTGTTACTCGATATGGTGGATTTCGATATTATCTTGGGCATGGAATGGTTGTCTCCCCATTATGCTATTCTTGATTGTCACGCTAAAACCGTGACGCTGGCTATGCCAGGTATTCCGCGTGTTGAGTGGAGTGGTACTTTATATCACACTCCCAATAGAGTTATCTCTTTTGTTAGAGCTCAGCGTATAGATGAGAAGGGGTGTGCCGCATATTTGGCTTATGTGAGAGATATCGGTGTTGATACCCCTTCTGTTGATTCAGTTCCAGTGGTACGGGATTATCCCGATGTGTTTCCAGCTGATCTTCCGGGCATGCCGCCCGATAGAGACATTGAGTTTGGCATTGATTTGTTGCCGGGCACTCAGCCCATTTCCATTCCTCCTTACCGTATGGCTCCTCCTGAGTTGAAGGAGTTGAAGGATCAGTTACAAGAATTGCTTGATAAGGGTTTTATTCGACCCAGTGTTTCACCTAGGGGTGCTCCAGTCTTATTTGTGAAAATGAAAGATGGTTCTATGCGCATGTGTATTGATTATCGCCAGTTGAACAGGGTTACAGTAAAGAACCGTTATCCCTTGCCTCGTATTGATGATTTATTTGACCAGCTTCAGGGCGCACATGTATTTTCTAAGATTGATTTGCGCTCAGGTTACCATCAGTTGAAGATTCGGGAGACGGATATCCCGAAGACTGCTTTCAGGACTCGGTATGGCCATTATGAGTTTCTAGTTATGTCATTCGGGCTGACTAATGCCCCCGCAGCATTTATGCATTTGATGCACAGTGTGTTCAGGCCATATCTCGACTGGTTCGTCATTGTTTTCATAGGTGATAATCTTGTTTATTCCCGAAGTCGGGAAGATCATGAGCAGCACCTGAGCTAAGTGCTTCAGACCTTGAGAGAGAAGAATTTGTATGCTAAGTTCTCAAAATGTGAATTTTGGTTGAGTTCTGTGGAATTCTTTGGCCACGTGGTATCGAGTCAGGGCATTCGAGTGGATCCGAGGAAGGTAGAGGCCGTGCAGAGTTGGCCCAGGCCGTCCTCAGTTACAGAGATTCACAGTTTCCTTGGCTTGGCGGGTTACTACCGCTGTTTTGTGGGGGGATTTTCATCGATTGCATCCCCTATGACTAGATTGGCCCAGAAGGATGCTCCATTTCAGTGGACAGAGGAGTGTGAGGCGAGCTTTCAGAAGCTCAAGACAGCTTTAACTACAGCCCCAGTCTTGATATTGCCTACTGGTTCGGGTCTTATACAGTTTATTGTGATGCCTCGCGAGTTGGCCTTGGAGAGGTGTTGATGCAGGACAGTAGGGTGATTGCCTACGCGTCCAGACAGTTGAAGATACATGAGAAGAATTACCCTGTCCATGACCTTAAGTTAGCTGCCATTGTTCGCGCCTTGAAGATCTGGTGTCATTATTTGTACGGTGTGCCTTGTGAGATTTATACTGACCACCGGAGTTTGCAGCACATATTCAGGCAGAAGGATCTAAATTTGCGCCAGCGTAGATGGTTAGAGTTGCTAAAGGAATATGACATCACTACATTATACCACCCGGGGAAGGCCAATGTGGTGGCCGACGCCTTGAGTCGTCGGGTGGAGAGTTTGGGGAGTTTGGCATACCTTCATGCAGCTGAGAGGCCTTTAGCCTTAGATGTTCAGTCCTTAGCCAGTCAGTTCGTTAGATTGGATCTTTCTGAGCCTTGCCGCGTATTGGCTTGTGTGGTTTCTCGGGCTTCCTTATTCGACCGTATCAGGGAGCGGCAGTATGATGATCCTTATTTACTTGTCCTCTGGGACACGGTCCAGCACGGTGATGCAAGAGAAGTGACCAATGGAGATGACGGGGTATTGAGAATGCAGGGACGGATTTGTGTTCCCAATGTTGATGGGCTTCGGGAGTTGATTTTGGCAGAGGCCCATCGTTCGTGGTATTCCATCCATCCGAGTACTGTGAAGAGGTATCGGGATTTGAGGCAGCACTATTGGTGGCGAAGGATGAAGAAGGATATAGCAGAGTTTGTAGCCAAGTGCCTCAATTGTCAGCAGGTCAAATGTGAGCATCAGTGACCGGGAGGATTACTTCAGCTGATTGAGCTCCCAGAGTGGAAGTGGGAGCGGATCACCATGGACTTTGTGGTTGGACTTCCTCGGACTTTAAGGAAGCATGATGCTATTTGCGTGATTGTTGATCGGCTGACCAAATCAGCCCATTTCATTCCGGTACTGACTACTTATTCGTGGGAGCGGTTGGCAGAGATTTATATTCGGGAGATCGTTCGTCTGCATGGTATTCCAATTTCTATTATTTCAGACAGAGGTACTCAGTTCACCTCGCGGTTCTGGAGAGCCGTTCAGCAGGAGTTATGTACCAGGGTGGAGTTGAGCACAACATTTCACCCCAGACGGACGAACAGTCCGAGCGCACTATTTAGATTCTTGAGGATATGCTCCGTGCGTGTGTGATTGAGTTTGGAGGCTCATGGGATCAATTCTTTCCATTGGCAGAGTTTGCTTACAACAATAGTTATCAATCCAGCATTTAGATGGCGCCGTATGAGGCTTTATATCGTAGGAGGTGCAGATCTCCGGTGGGTTGGTTCGAGTCGGGTGGGGCCAGGCTATTGGGCACAGAGTTGGTTCAGGATGCATTGGAGAAGTTCAAGTTGATTCAGGATAGACTCCGTACAGCCCAGTCCAGACAGAAGAGTTACTCGGACCGAAAGGTTCGTGATGTTTCATATATGGTCGGAGAGCGGGTTTTGCTTCGGGTTTCGCCTATGAAGGCGTTACGAGATTTGGGAAGAAAGGGAAGTTGAGTCCAAGGTTTATTGGCCCTTTTGAGATATTGAGGCATGTTGGGGAGGTTGCTTATGAGCTTGCCTTACCTCCCAGCTTGGCAGGAGTTCATCCGGTATTTCATGTTTCGATGCTCCGGAGGTATCACGGTGACCCGTCGCATGTGTTGGATTTCAGTTCAGTCCAGTTGGACAAGGACTTATCTTATGAGGAGGA
>ML423535.1:26116-40307 GCA_005239525.1 Nicotiana knightiana
GAATGTATTTTGGAAGTCCGTAGCTCATTTAGGCTTGAAATGCCGAAGTTTGAATTTTTGGAGTTTCCGGTCCGATAGTGAATTCTTGATCTGATGGTTGGAATGGAATTCCGGAAGTTTCAGTAGTTCAATCATGTCATTTGGGATGTGTGTGCAAAATTTGAGGCCATTCGGATAAGTTTAGACGTATTTCGGCGTCGGATGTGAATTCTAGAATTTTCTTAAGTTCTTAGGCTTGAATCTATGCATATTTGAGTATTTTGATGTTATGAGACGTGTTTTTAAGGCTCGACCTAGTTCAAATAAGGTGTTAAGGGTCGTTGGTGGTTTTTGTTGAGGTCCCGGGGGCCTCGGGGTTGTGTCGGATGCTTAACAGGTAAAATTTGGGAGAATTGTTGCTGTTGAACCAGGCCTCTTCTGGTGTCTTCGCACCTGCGAAGGGCTTTCTGCAGGTGCGGACTCGCAGGTGCGTGGGCTTGATCGCAGGTGCAGTAGGGGAGTTTTTGGGCAGTGGTCGCAGGTGCGACCTGGGTTCCGCAGGTGCGGGACCGTAGGCGCGGCCCCAGTACTTTTTAAGTGACTTCCACACTTGCGATGCTTTTTCCGCAGGTGCCGTGATTGAGTCCGCAGGTGCGGATTTCCTGTGTGTTTTATTCTAAAAATCTGAGAGTTGGGTTCATAAATCCAAAAATCGTGTGAGCGCTCTAGGATTGGCGATTTTCTGTGGATTTCAAAGAGGAGGATCATAGGTAACATTTCCTAATCNCGTTACGAGATTTGGGAAGAAAGGGAAGTTGAGTCCAAGGTTTATTGGCCCTTTTGAGATATTGAGGCATGTTGGGGAGGTTGCTTATGAGCTTGCCTTACCTCCCAGCTTGGCAGGAGTTCATCCGGTATTTCATGTTTCGATGCTCCGGAGGTATCACGGTGACCCATCTCATGTCTTGGATTTCAGCTCAGTCAAATTGGACAAGGATCTATCATATGTTGAGGAGCCTGTAGCTATATTGGACAGGCAGGTAAGAAATCTCAGGTCGAAGAATATTGCTTCAGTGGCGGGGTCAACCGGCCAAGGAGGTGACCTGGGAGACCGAGCAGGATATGCGCAGCAGTTACCCTCATAGTTTCACTACTTCAGGTATGTCTTTATGATCGTTCGAGGACGAATGAATTTTTAAGTGTAGGAGGATGTGACGACCCGGCCGGTCATCTTAAGAATTAACGCCCCGATCCCTTGTTAACTATTTTCCCCAAGTCTATTTCTGCTTAATTGAATTGCCGGGACGTTCGGTTTTAAGTTTCGGAGAGTTTTTGGATATTTAGTCCCTAGACGAGAGCTTAAGTGTTGGAAAGTTGCCCGTAGTTGGAGCAGTGTGAAGACAGCCTCGGAATGGAAATCCGATTGTTCCGTTAGCTTTGTTAGGTGATTTCGGGGTTGGGAGCGTGTTCGGAATGTATTTTGGAAGTCCGTAGCTCATTTAGGCTTGAAATGCCGAAGTTTGAATTTTTGGAGTTTCCGGTCCGATAGTGAATTCTTGATCTGATGGTTGGAATGGAATTCCGGAAGTTTCAGTAGTTCCGTCATGTCATTTGGGATGTGTGTGCAAAATTTGAGGTCATTCGGATAAGTTTAGACGTGTTTTGGCGTCGGATGTGAATTCTAGAATTTTCTTAAGTTCTTAGGCTTGAATCTATGCATATTTGAGTATTTTGATGTTATGAGACGTGTTTTTAAGGCTCGACCTAGTTCAAATAAGGTGTTAAGGGTCGTTGGTGGTTTTTGTTGAGGTCCCGGGGGCCTCGGGGTTGTGTCGGATGCTTAACAGGTAAAATTTGGGAGAATTGTTGCTGTTGAACCAGGCCTCTTCTGGTGTCTTCGCACCTGCGAAGGGCTTTCTGCAGGTGCGGACTCGCAGGTGCGTGGGCTTGATCGCAGGTGCAGTAGGGGAGTTTTTGGGCAGTGGTCGCAGGTGCGACCTGGGTTCCGCAGGTGCGGGACCGTAGGCGCGGCCCCAGTACTTTTTAAGTGACTTCCACACTTGCGATGCTTTTTCCGCAGGTGCCGTGATTGAGTCCGCAGGTGCGGATTTCCTGTGTGTTTTATTCTAAAAATCTGAGAGTTGGGTTCATAAATCCAAAAATCGTGTGAGCGCTCTAGGATTGGCGATTTTCTGTGGATTTCAAAGAGGAGGATCATAGGTAACATTTCCTAATCTTAATTCATTGTTAGACCATTAATTCCCGTTGTTTTCTTTAGTTTAATTATCAAAAATGGGGGAAAAACCATAGGAAAGGGATGAGATTTCCCAATCTGAAATCTGGAAAATTGCGAGGTTTTTGGCATCGAATTTCGATTGTCTCTAGTTAAATGAGTTCATGAGTGAATGGGTGTCCGGAAAATATGACTTTTACCCAATTCCGAGTCGTGGGCCCGAGGTGTGTTTTGGTCATTTTACATAATTTCGCGCATTAGCTTGAATTAAACAGTATAATCTGTTGCATGAGATGTTATTTACGAGATGTAATTGGATTGTATAGATTTGGGCCATTTGGAGCCGGATACTCGTGGCAAACGTGTGGTTTCAAGTTGATATTGAGCCGGTTCGAGGTAAGTGGATTGTCTAACTTTGTGTGGGGGACCTTTCCCCTTAGGATGTGATATTTGTTAATTGAATGCCTTGTACGTGAGGTGACGAGTGCGTACTTGTGCTAATTGTTGAAAATCTGATTTTACTTTAAATATTTAGACTGAATTTCATTCTTACCTGTTTTATTTTAATTGTGACCATAGTCTATGTTAGCTTAGAAAATCATGCCTAGTTGACTTGAATTGCCTATTTGCTTAAGTTGCTTTAATTGTACTACGTGAAGCATGTTAGGCTAGAACTACTTCTTGCCTTGCATTTTTGCACTCTATTTCTAAATGTCTTCTTGTTGTGGCTGCGTATTTACTTTGGGACTACGGGACGGTATCCCGGGAGATCCCCCTGCATATTTCCTTTGGGACTACGGGATGGTATCCCGGGAGATCCCCCTGCCTATTTTCTTTGGGACTACGGGACGTTATCCCGGGAGATCCCCCTGCTTATTTACTTTGGGACTACGGGACGGTATCCCGGGAGATCCCCCTGCACACTAATAGTAGGACTACGGGATGATATCCCGGAAGATCTTCGGATATACATATTATGGACTACGGGACGGTATCCCGGATGATCCTTTGGATATACATATGATGACTACGGGATAGTATCCCAGAAGATCCTTCGGATATACATATGATGGACTACGGGACGGTATCCCGGAAGATCCTTCGGATATACATATGATGGACTGCGGGACGGTATCATAGGAGATCATTTGGATATATAGATGATGGACTACGGGACGGTATCCCGGGAGATCCACTGGACATTTGAGAAAAGGACTACAGGACGGTATCCTGGGAGATCCTCATTGTTACCATGGTTATTATGTTGTACATATTCCGGGTTTACACTATTCTTGTGTTTAGTTATTCCCTTGTTTGACCTGTCTTATTTCACTGCTGTACTCATTATTACCGCCTGTTTTCATACTGTAAATTCCTATTATATTGTTTGATCTCAGTAGGGCCCTGACCTTCCTCGTCACTACCCGACCGAGGTTAGGCTTGGCACTTAGTGAGTACCGCTGTGGTGTACTCATGCCCTTTCCTGCGCATGTTTTACATGTGCAGATCCAGGTACCTCCACTCAGGCGCACTATCCCCGAGGTTGAGAGATACAACAGAGATTTCGAGGTACATCTGCCACGTCCGCAGACCAGGAGTCTCTATCTTATTCCAGTTTTTCTTTTTTGTGAAAAGTCTATCCTTCCTTACAGTTGTATATATATATTCTGGAGTTAGAGCAATGTATTAGATTCTGTACTCCTATGGTTCCCGTGAGTTTCCGGGTTTTGGGGTGATGTTTTAAACTTCCGTATTAATTTGGGTTGTATGTGCCAAGTGGCAATTATATACAGTCTTTCTTTTAGATTGCTCAACTTTCTTTTATTTAATTATTCTGCAATTTTTGTTGTTATTCCGCATTGCTAGGCTTACCTAGTTATAGGGACTAGGTGCCGTCACGACAGGTTCACGGATGGAGAATTTGGGTCGTGACAAGTTGATATCAGTGCCCTAGGTTCATAGGAGTCACGGAACAAAGGTCGGTTTATTAGAGTCTCGTTGATCGGTACGGAGACGTTTGTAATTATCTACGAGAGGCTATGTAACTACTTAGGAAAAATCTTCACTTCATTGAATTCCTTGTCGTGCAATATCTTTTGACATCACTTCTAAACCTCTGTTTTCTATTCTCTCACAGATGGTGAGGACACGTGCTGATCAGGACGAATAGGCACCTGTGTCCCCTACAATAGCTGTCAGAGGCCGGGGCCGGGGTAGAGGACGAGGACGCGCACGTGGTGCAGCGAGAGTACCTGCGCGAGCTGCCGCCGAGGTACCACCAGCAGAGCCAGCCGAGGTCCAGATACCTGCCACGCCTACTGCCACTACTACTCCAGCTCTTCAGGAGACATTAGCTCAGTTTATGTCCATGTACACCACTTTGGCTTAGGAAGGGTTGCTTCCCCTTACTGCAGCCACATCTCAGGCTGGGGGAGGAGCACAGACTCCCGCCGCCCGCACTCCTGAGCAGCGAGTGCATATGGAGCAGGTCCCAGAGATCATTCATGTACCGCCTGTAGTGCCAGCTCAGCCCGAGGAGGGGTGAGCTGCTTCAGAGGACGAGCAGCAGAGACTTGAGAGGTTCAAGAAGTACGACCCTCCGGTATTCAGCGGACTAGCATCAGATGATGCCTTGGATTTATAGAGGAGTTTCACCATATTCTTTGCACTATGGGCATAGCCGGATCTAGTGGTGTTTCCTTTACTACCTTCCAGATTTGCGGGGCCGCCTATGATTGGTGGAGCACCTATGAGTTAGCCAGTCCAGACGAGGCTACTTCACTGTCCTGGACCTAGTTCTCAGATATGTTCCAGAGGGAGTTTGTTCCTTAGAGCCCCAGGGATGCATGGCACGCAGAGTTTGAGCATTTGAGCCAGGGTGCTATGACAGTTTCAGAGAATGCTATCTGTTACACCATATTGGCTAGGCATGCACCCATTTTGGTTACTACTGTACGCGAGAGGGTTCACCAGTTCATTGAGGGTCTTATCCCACCCATCAGATCTAGCATGGCTCGAGAGTTGGAGATGGACATTCCTTATCAACAGGTAGTGAGCATTTCTAGGAGGATCGAGGGTATGCTCGCTAGGGAGCGAGAGGAGAGAGAGGCCAAGAGGTCTCGAGAGTCGAGCCAATACTCTGGTGCCCGTACCCCAGAAGCAGGTCATCATGGTAGGGGTTATATCTTCCGCCCAGTTCATTCAGCTCTTCCAGCAGCCAGCGGTACCCCAGATCCACCCAGGCCTCAGAAGCCTTACTATGCACCTCCAGTTTCTAGCGCGCCTCCTGCGCGGGGTGCTTTCAGAGGTCAGTCTAGTAGACCTGGCCCTAGCCAGTCACAGCCACCACATCCTCCCAGAGCTTGTTTCGAGTGTGGCGATACATGCCATGTGGTTAGGGACTGCCCCAGACTTGGTAGGGGTGCATCTTTAAAGACTTTTAAGCCACATCGTGCTCAGCAGAGTTCTCAGGCCATGATCATAGCTCCAGCTGCTACCCTATCTGCCCAGCCAGCCGGGGGCGGAGGTCGGGGAGGTAGAGGTCGCCCTCGAGGGGGAGGCCAGGAAAGATATTATGCTATTCCTTCTTGTACCGAGGTTGTTGCCTCCGATTCTGTCATCACATGCATTATACTGGTTTGTCACAGAGATGCATCGGTTCTATTCTATCCAGGCTCCACGTACTCTTATGTGTCTTCTTATTTTGCTCCGCATTTGGGTATAGCCCGAGATTCTTTGGGTTCTCCTATTTATGTTTCTACTCCTGTGGGAGATTCTCTTGTTGTGGACCGCGTTTATCGGTCGTGTTTGGTTACTATTCGTGGTTTTGAGACCAATGCGGATTTATTGTTACTCGATATGGTGGATTTCGATATTATCTTAGGCATGGACTGGTTGTCGCCCCATTATGCTATTCTTGATTGTCACGCTAAGCCCGTGACGCTGGCTATGCCAGGTATTCCGCGTGTTAAGTGGAGTGGTACATTATATCACACTCCCAGTAGAGTTATCTCTTTTCTTAGAGCTCAGCATATTGTTGAGAAGGGGTGTGCCGCATATTTGGCTTGTGTGAGAGATGTCAGTGTTGATACCCCTTCTGTTGATTCAGTTCGATTGGTACAGGATTATCCTAATGTGTTTCCAACTGATCTTCCGGGCATGCCGCCCGATAGAGACATTG
Organism: Nicotiana knightiana; assembly: GCA_005239525.1. NCBI lineage: Eukaryota > Viridiplantae > Streptophyta > Magnoliopsida > Solanales > Solanaceae > Nicotiana > Nicotiana knightiana. The sequence continues at coordinate 32,509 of ML423535.1, forward strand.
ATTTGTTGCCGGGCACTCAGCCCATTTCCATTCCTCCTTACCGTATGGCTCCTCCTGAGTTGAAGGAGTTGAAGGATCAGTTACAAGAATTGCTTGATAAGGGTTTTATTCGACCCAGTGTTTCACCTAGGGGTGCTCCTATCTTATTTGTGAAAAAGAAATATGGTTCTATGCGCATGTGTATTGATTATCGCCAGTTGAACAGGGTTACAGTAAAGAACCGTTATCCCTTGCCTCGTATTGATAATTTATTTGACCAGCTTCAGGGCGCACATGTATTTTCTAAGATTGATTTGCGCTCAGGTTACCATCAGTTGAAGATTCAGGAGCCGGATATCCCGAAGACTGCTCTCAGGACTCGGTATGGCCATTATGAGTTTCTAGTTATGTCATTCGGGCTGACTAATGCCCCCGTAGCATTTAAGCATTTGATGCACAGTGTGTTCAGGACATATCTTGACTCGTTCGTCATTGTTTTCATAGATGATATTCTTGTTTACTCCCGAAGTCGGGTAGATCATGAGCAGCACATGAGGTCAGTGCTTCAGACCTTGAGAGAGAAGAAATTGTATGCTAAGTTCTCAAAATGTGAATTTTGGTTGAGTTCTGTGGCATTCTTAGGCCACGTGGTATCGAGTGAGGGAATTCGATTGGATCCGAAGAAGGTATAGGCCGTGCAGAGTTGGCCCAGGCCGTCCTCAGTTACAGAGATTCGCAGTTTCCTTGGCTTGGCGGGTTACTACCGCCATTTTGTGGAGGGATTTTCATCGATTGCATCCCCTATGACTAGATTGGCCCAGAATGGTGCTCCATTTCAGTGGACAGAGGAGTGTGAGGCGAGCTTTCAGAAGCTCAAGACAGCTTTGACTACAGCCCCAGTCTTGATATTGCCTACTGGTTCGGGGTCTTATACAATTTATTGTGATGCCTCGCAAGTTGTCCTTGGAGCGGTGTTGATGCAGAATGGTAGGGTGATTGCCTACGCGTCCAGATAGTTGAAGATACATGAGAAGAATTACCCTGCCCATGACCTTGAGTTAGCTGCCATTGTTCACGCCTTGAAGATCTGGTGCCATTATTTGTACGGTGTGACTTGTGAGATTTATACCGATCACCGGAGTTTGCAGCACATATTCAGGCAGAAGGATCTAAATTTGCGCCAGCTTAGATGGTTAGAGTTGCTAAAGGACTATGACATCACTATATTATACCACCCGGGGAAGGCCAATATGGTGGCCGACGCCTTGAGTTGCCGCGCGGATAGTTTGGGGAGTTTGGCATACCTTCATGCAGCTGAGAGGCCTTTAGCCTTAGATGTTCAGTCCTTAGCCAGCCAGTTCGTGAGAATTGATCTTTCTGAGCCTTGCCGGGTATTGGCTTGTGTGGTTTCTCGGTCTTCCTTATTCGACTGTATCAGGGAGCGGCAGTATGATGATCCTCATTTACTTGTCCTCAGGGACACGGTCCAGCACGGTGATGCCAGAGATGTGACCATTGGAGATGACAGGGTATTGAGGATGCAGGGACGGATTTGTGTGCCCAATGTTGATGGGCTTCGGGAGTTGATTTTGGCAGAGGCCCATAGTTTGCGGTATTCCATCCATCCGGGTACTGTGAAGATGTATCAGGATTTGAGGCAACACTCTTGGTGGCGAAGGATGAAGAAGGATATAGCAGAGTTTGTAGCCAAGTGCCTCAATTGTCACCAGGTCAAATGTGAGCATCAAAGACCGAGAGGGTTACTTCAGCAGATTGAGCTCCCAGAGTGGAAGTGGGAGCGTCTCCCAGAGTGGAAGTGGGAGAGGATCACCATGGACTTTGTGGTTGGACTTCCTCGGACTTTAAGGAAGCATGATGCTATTTGGGTGATTGTTGATAGGCTGACCAAATCAGTCCATTTCATTCCGGTACTGACTACTTATTCGTCGGAGCGGTTGGCGGAGATTTATATTCGGGAGATCATTCGTCTGCATGGTATTCCAATTTCTATTATTTCAAACAGAGGTACTCAGTTCACCTCGCGGTTCTGGAGAGCCGTTCAGCAGGAGTTAGGTACCATGTTGGAGTTGAGCACACCATTTCACCCCAGACGGACGAACAGTCCGAGCGCACTATTTAGATTCTTGAGGATATGCTCTGTGCGTGTGTGATTGAGTTTGGAGGGTCATGGGATCAATTCTTTCCATTGGCAGTGTTTGCTTACAACAATAGTTATCAATCCAGCATTTAGATGGCGCCGTATGAGGCTTTATATGGTAGGAGGTGCAGATCTCCGGCGGGTTGGTTCGAGCCGGGTGAGGCCAGGCTATTGGGCACAGAGTTGGTTCAGGATGCATTGGAGAAGTTCAAGGTGATTCAGGATAGACTCCGTACAGCCCAGTCCAGACAGAAGAGTTAAACGGACCGAAAGGTTCGTGATGTTTCATATATGGTCGAAGAGCGGGTTTTGCTTCGGGTTTCGCCTATGAAGGGCGTTATGAGATTTGGGAAGAAAGGGAAGTTGAATCCAAGGTTTATTGGCCCTTTTGAGATATTGAGGCGTGTTGGGGAGGTTGCTTATGAGCTTGCCTTACCTCCCAGCTTGGCAGGAGTTCATCCGATATTTCATGTTATGCTCCGGAGGTATCACGGTGACCCATCTCATGTCTTGGATTTCAGCTCAGTCAAATTGGACAAGGATCTATCATATGTTGAGGAGCCTATAGCTATATTGGACTGTCAGGTCAGAAAGCTCAGGTCGAAGAATATTGCTTAAGTAAAGGTTCAGTGGCGGGGTCAACCGGCCGAGGAGGCGACCTGGGAGACTGAGCAGGATATGCACAGCAGTTACTCTCATCTTTTCACTACTTCAGGTATGTCTTTATGATCGTTCGAGGACGAATGAATTTTTAAGTGTAGGAGGATGTGACGACCCGGCCGGTCATCTTAAGAATTAATGCCCCGATCCCCTATTAACTGTTTTCCCCAAGTCTATTTTTTCGTAATTGAATTGCCGGGACGTTCGGTTTTAAGTTTCAGAGAGTTTTGGGATATTTAGTCCTTAGATGAGAGCTTAAGTGTTGGAAAGTTGCCCGTAGTCGGAGCAGTGTGAAGAAAGCCTCGGAATAGAAATCCGATGGTTCCATTAGCTCCGTTAGGTGATTTCGGGGTTCGGAGCGTGTTAGGAATCTATTTTGGATCCGTAGCTCATTTAGGCTTGAAATGCCGAAGTTTGAATTTTTGGAGTTTCCGGTCCGATAGTGAATTCTTGATCTGATGGTTGGAATGGAATTCCGGAAGTTTCAGTAGTTCCGTCATGTCATTTGGGATGTGTGTGCAAAATTTGAGGTCATTCGGATAAGTTTAGACGTGTTTTGGCGTCAGATGTGAATTCTAGAATTTTCTTAAGTTCTTAGGCTTGAATCTATGCATATATGAGTATTTTGATGTTATGAGACGTGTTTTTAAGGCTCGACCTAGTTCAAATAAGGTGTTAAGGTTGGTTGGTGGTTTTGGTTGAGGTCCGGGGGCCTCGAGGTTGTGTCGGATGCTTAACGGGTGAAATTTTGGAGAATTGTTGCTGCTGAACCAGGCCTCTTATGGTGTCTTCGCACCTGCGAAGGGCTTTCCGCAGGTGCAGACTCGGTGGCGCGTGGGCTTGATCGCAGGTGCGGTAGGGGAGTTTTGGGGCTGTGGTCGCAGGTGCGACCTGGGTTCCGCAGGTGCGGGACCGCAGACACGACCAAACGATCGCAGGTCCGGCCCCAGTGCTTTTTAAGCAACTTCCGCACTTGCGATGCTTTTTCCGCAGGTGCGGTAATCGAGTCTGCAGGTTTGGATTGCCTGTGTGTTTTATTCTAAAAATTCGAGAGTTGGGTTCATAAATCCATAAATCGTGTGAGGGCTCTAGGATTGGCGATTTTCTGTGGATTTCAAAGAGGAGGATCATAGGTAACATTTCCTAATCCTAATTCATTGTTAGACCATTAATTCCGGTTGTTTTCTTTAGTTTAATTATCAAAAATGGGGGGAAAAACCATAGGAAAGGGATGAGATTTCCCATTCCGAAATTCTGGAAAATTGCGAGGTTTTTGGCATCGAGTTTCGATTATCTCTAGTTAAATGAGTTCGTGAGTGAATGGGTGTCCGGAAAATATGACTTTTACCCGATTCCGAGTCGTGGGCCCGAGGGGTGTTTTGGTCATTTTACATAATTTCGCGCCTTAGCTTGAATTAAACAGTATAATCTGTTGCATGAGATGTTATTTACGAGATGTAATTAAATTGTATAGATTTGGGCCATTTGGAGTCGGATACTCGTGGCAAACGTGTGATTTCAAGTTGATATTGAGCCGGTTCGAGGTAAGTGGCTTGTCTAACTTTGTGTGGGGGACCTTTCCCCTTAGGATGTGATATTTGTTAATTGAATGCCTTGTACGTGAGGTGACGAGCGCGTACTTGTGCTAATTGTTGATAATCCGGTTTAACTTTAAATATTTAGACTGAATTTCTTTCTTACCTGTTTTATTTTAATTGTGACCATAGTCTATGTTAGCTTAGAAAATCATGCCTAGTTGACTTGAATTGCCTATTTGCTTAAGTTGCTTTAATTGTACTACGTGAAGCATGTTAGGCTAGAACTACTTGTGGTCTGGCATTTTTGCACTCTATTTCTGAATGTCTTCTTGTTGTGGTTGCTTATTTACTTTGGGACTACTGATCACGCTCAAATATGTCTTCTGTAAAGACTAAACGGGCGTTGCAAATATAAATCTGGGGTATTAAGCCCAAAGTCGATCCCACGAGGAATTGAACGTATCAATTGAGTTTATTAAATACTAAACTGGTGTTTAGTCAAGTTTCTCAAGACTTTTAAATATCAACTTGTGTTGTTTAACTAATTCTACTAACAAAATAATCAACTAGTAATTAATCTAACAATTTAATGTAAACAATAATATTAAAGGTCTAAGGTTATGGTTTCCCCCGTTGGTGAATTCTTTCTCCGATACTTCTTATAGCTTAATTAATCGTCTCTATCAATCATGAACTCTCTATCTACCATAAATCTCTTTCAAGTAATTATGATAATTTACTAGACGCACTCTCTCAAGTTACGCTAGCTAGATCGCAATACAGTTCACTTTAGATTGCACCCGAGGTATCGTTATCTCTAATCCAACCTCTAAACCCTCGGTTATGACTTTCGTCTATACTCTGGGAGTGGTGTTGTTCAAACAATTACCTAAATATGCACTCTCTCTCAAGTAGATACATACTAAATAGGCACAGCTAATTGATGGCCATTCAATTAACTACAATAAGAACGTAGTTGAACAAATAGAGAATAATCAATCAAAATATATTAATATCAAACGAAGTTCATCCCCAACGGGTTCTACCAAAACCCTAGATTAAAACTTAGCTACTCATGTTTAAACTAAACAAAACTACAAACAATTGCATAATTGAAATATAAAGTAAGAAATACTAGATTGTAGAAATCGTGTTCTTGCTCTTCAATGGATTTTTCTTCTTGTCTACTGTTGATCCACGAAATTCCTCCCTTATTTGTGTTTTAGGAGTCTATTTATAGGTTTAGGGCGAACCCTAACCGTGTAGGAGACTTCTATTTCACTTGGGAAACACTTAAACTCGTCAAACTCGGACTTGGGCGACACTGGAGACCCCTGGCGTTTGGGCTCTAACGCCCCCCTAACGCCAGGGGGGGCCTGGCGTTATGGCCCTAACGCCCCCCTAACGCCAGGGGGGCCAGGCTTTATGGGGCAAACGCCCCCCTAACGCCAGGGGGGGCCAGGCTTTAGGGGGCAAACGCCCGGCTATCGCCCGGGCGTCTCCTTTTGCGTATTTTTGACGTATTTGCATCCCTTTAGCTCCGTTTCCATTTCCAATTCACCTACACATAAAATAAACTCCATTAAGCACATAACAAGTGTAATTTTATCATTAATGCTCATAAAATGTAAGGTATATCACATGTTAAACTATGCAATTTAGTCTCGCATCAACTACGGGACGGTATCCCAGGAGACCCCCCTGCATATTTACTTTGGGACCACAGGACGGTATCCCGGGAGATCCCCCTGATTATTTACTTTGGGACTACGGGACAGTATCGCGAGAGATCCCCCTGCACACTGATAGTAGGACTACGGGACGGTATCCTGGAATATTATTCGGATATACATATGATGGACTATGGGACGGTATCCCGGAATATCCTTTGGATATACATATGATGGACTACGAGACGGTATCCCGGAAGATCCTTCAGATATACATATGATGGACTACGGGACGGTATCACGGAAGATCCTTTGGATATACATATGATGGACTACAGGACTGTATCCCGGAAGATCCTTCGGATATTCATATGATGGACTACGGGACGGTATCCTGGGAGATCCTTTGGATATACAGATGATGGACTACGGGACGGTATCCCGGGAGATCCACTGGACATTTGAGAAAAGGACTACAGGACGGTATCCTGGGAGATCCTCATTGTTACCATGGTTATTATGCTGTACATATTCCGAGTTTACTCTATTCTTGTGTTTAGTTATTCCCTTGTTTGACCTGTCTTATTTCACTGTTGTACTCATTATTACCGCATGTTTTCATACTGTAAATTCCTATTATATTGTTTGATCTCAGTAGGGCCCTGACCTTCCTCGTCACTACCCGACCGAGGTTAGGCTTGGCACTTATTGAGTACCGCTGTGGTGTACTCATGCCCTTTCCTGTGCATGTTTTTCATGTGCAGATCCAGGTACCTCCACTCAGGCGCACTATCCCTGAGGTTGAAAGATACAGCAGAGACTTCGAGGTATATCTGCCGCGTCCGCAGACCAGGAGTCTCTATCTTATTCCAGCTTTTTTTTTGTGAAAAGTATATCCTTCCTTACAGTTGTCTAGATATTCTGGAGTTAGAGCAATGTATTAGATTCTGTACTCCTGTGGTTCCCGTGAGTTTCCGGGTTTTGGGGTGATGTTGTATACTTCCGTATTATTTTGGGTTGTATGTGCCAAGTGGCAATTATATACAGTCTTTCTTTTACTTAATTATTCTGCAAATTATGTTGTTATTCCGCATTGCTCGGCTTACCTAGTTATAGGGATTAAGTTAACATCATGAGCAAAAAAAACAAGAAAAATCCCTAATCTGGGTCACTGAAAGTCGAAAACAGGCTGGACTACTAAGGCTAGGAAGGGGGTGGAGGCTGGGTTTTTAGCTTGGAGAAGAGATAGCATATCATTAAGAATCCTCTCATTCTTCTCCTTTTCTTTGGCAAGCTTAGTTCTGAGAGCATCCGTCTCATGTTCAACCTCAGCAAGGCGATTCTTCAGCCTAAGAATTTCTACTTCCTTAGCCCCACCCTCATGCACAAGTGCTCTGACTTTGCTATTCACCGTGAGTCTTCCTGGATGAACCAGGTTCATTTTCAGGAACATTGACAGCATAGTCGTAGGCTAGAAGAGTGTTTTTACCAAAGTGATCCTTGACTGTATCCATTTCTGCCTTCTTTAGAGGCACCTTATAGTGATCAAGTACAGTTGTGAGGATGAAGCCATAAGTAATGACATGAGCCTTGGAACCGTTTACGACCCTGTGCAGGAGCTGGATGATGAAGTAAGGCCAGTTGATCTGCTTTCCACTGTCTAGGCACTCCATGAGAACTAAGTCCATGTAATTTGCTATGTGACTTCTCTCCTGCCTTGGCAGTACATGTGAGCATGTGATTTTTTACTCGTCATACCGTCCTATAAAAATCACAATAAATCAATTAATTTTA
>ML423537.1:6768-65260 GCA_005239525.1 Nicotiana knightiana
GGTTTTGTATCGGGGGGGGGGGGGCAGCGTACGCACGAGGTGACGGGAGTCCGTGCGTAGCTGCTATTATGCCATGTCCGGTTAGCCTAGGACCCACTAGGATGCCTTACTTGTTGTACATGTGATCTTGTCTGTGATATTATACTGCTAATATAATCGAAATTGTAATTGAATGACTAAGGAAGATTAGAGCTTATTTTTCTAAATCATCTAAAAAGAGAATTGATTTCCTTCGCGGGCAATTGTATTTCCGGGTAAGGTTGTATTATCAAACATTATAAAAACTTGGCAAGTGAATTTCAAAAAAGGGATTTAAATACTATTTTGTGGTTTTTAAAAGAGAAATCTGTCATTTACTTGGGTACTTGTTTTCCTGACGTATTCGGGGTGGACTGTTGATTGTGCATGACTGCATGTGACAGCTTCGCAATTTACATTCCCCGAGCGGAGTATTATTTCTCCCACTCTCATGGGAGTGGGCCATACGCCGCGGTGGATTTAAAATTCACTTATGGGACGGGCCGTTCGACCCTCGACAGTGCATAGACATGATTATTATATTAAGAGGTGCACTTATGGTACGGGCCGTTCGATCCTCGGTAGTGCACATAGATGATTATTATATTGAGAGGTGCACTTATGGTACGGGCCGTTCGATCCTCAGCAGTGCACAGAGATGATTATTATATTGAGAGGTGCACTTATGGTACCGGTCGTTCGATCCTCGGCAGTGCACAGAGATGATTATTATGACGGCTCAGGCCGATTGTCCTTATCCCGTATGCGCATGTTAAATTGTTAAATATTTTTTTCATGGATTTTTATAAGTGATAAGATATTTGGGGGAACAATAAAGAGGAAATTGTTTATTTAAGATATTTGGGGGAAAAGGAGGAAGTGGTAACTGTTTGTTTATTTTCAGTATTTACTTAGATTTCAGTGCCTTATATATATTGCTGCTTTACTACCTTTACATGCCTACCGTGTTCATCATATGTTGTAATTAATTTGCTGGACCTTAGTGAGTGCCTAATTCGACCTCTCGTCAGTACCTCTCTGAGGTTAGGCAGGCGACTTACGGAGTACACTTTGTTTTTGTACTCTTGCTACACTTGCTGTGCATTTTTATTTCATGGGTACTTTCATAGTGACATGGCTGGTTTGGAGACTTAGGCGAGCTGCAGCATCTGGAGGCGATCCGCAGCTGACAAGTCTCCCTCGTACTGTATTTATTTTTATTTTAAATTTCCTTGTCCAATTTGTATTTTGAACAGGCTTTGTAATGATTGTATAAATTCTTAGAAATCGCTCATGTACTTGTGACACCCGGTTCTGGGATGTGTTGGGATATAATTGCTAAAATGGAATATGCAAACTATTGTTTTACTCGACATATTTTATTTAGTTAATATGTAATAAAGTGTAAGGAAATGCTACTTCATAAATTGATAAACTAGGAAATTGTTTCAACTAATTAATGTTTGGCTTGCCTGACAATGATGTCCGGTGCCATCACGACCTTACGGATTTTGGGTCGTGACAAATTCAACCATGGATAACCAATCTAACTTCTTCTAGTTCATCCTTAACTTGACTTAGAGATAATATAGCTCCATTACTCACATCACAAACCTTAACCCGCACTCGTCTTGAGTGACCCCATTCCACGAGACCACATCGTCTCTAAAACCATGAACTGTTTCATACCCACCTTGCACGCACATTCGCATCTTCAACTGGTACACCCATTCCGAAAATTCCTCTACGAATTCGAAGTCATTTTCTCTTTTTCCTCCAAATGCTACTCTACAAGTCGAAATTATCATAGAGCATTATGTGCCTCTTATCATAATCCGCTACATAAACTAGATTTTTAACCATACCGCGGATTTGAAATCCTTAGGCACCGCATTTTAACCTTTGAATCCACTAGGACCGTTGTTGAGAGTCACTTGTTGATATCCAATTTTTCCCTATATTTTTTTAAAATTGCATATATATATTCAAAACAATGTATGAGCATCAATTAATATTTTTCGATAATTTCTACATTTTTAAAGATTTTTAATTAATTTATCCCAGTATTTTTTATTATATGGAAAATTACCAATTGAATCACCATTGGTTTTATGACAATTTTATTGCTTAATTTTATCATTTATATTTACACTAAGCTTTAATTATTTCATGAATACCCGTACTTATATTTTTAGGGTTATAATTGCAATAACTTTGCAATAATAGCCCACGAGTGCGTAATTACCTTATTTCACAAGAAAATGACCTTTTCTATTTTTATAATACTAAGTAATTATTTTAAATCAGTTTTATGCATAAAAATTATTTTTTATCATTTATTAACTATTTTTACAAATTATTTTATCAATTAAGTGGGTATTTAACAAGTAGCCTCTTAAAATTTGGTTTAATTTCGGACCTTAGCCCAAATTATTACCCCCATCCCAATTAAAATCTTAGCCCAAATACCCATAACCCAATTCTTAAACTCGACCCAACCCCAGATGGAATCCTGGTCGTTGATCTCAGAAGATCAACAGTCCACGATCCATTTCCTATTTTAATTAACCCCTAACACCCTAACAATAATCACTTCTTCAACTCGGCCGCCCTTGAATCCCTCCTCCTCTCTTCTCTCTCCCAAGATCTCCCCTAACCCTAGCCGCCGTCACCGGAAACCCTTCAATCCATGGATTTCTCTTTGATCTCAGGCCATATCCGGCCTCCTATCTCTACTGGCTATTCGATTTCTTTGTTATTTGATGGAATCTCAAAGAGATTCAACACAGACTTGGCTTCAACTCTTTACTTTCTCGATGAACCTTGTCACAACCCGAATTTCCGACCGTCGGGACCGTGATGGTGCCTAACATTGAACCCGCTAGGCAAGCCAACGTTAATGTTTATTTACCTTATTCATTTATTTTTAACGGATAACAGGTGATGTACAAATCACCGAAAAATAAAAGTGCGAGAGAAAACAAAGTCTAACAACTTAATTAAATACCATTACGAAAATCAAAATACTAAACCAAGAATTTGGTGTCACAACTTCACGGACTATCTATGAATACTACATATAAAGGTCTGAACAAAATAAATACGTCTGTCTCAGAATAAAGAATAACAGAGTGGAAATAAAGTAGGAAGGGACGCCAAGGCCTGCGGACGCCTGCAGGACTACCTCGGAGTCTCCAAATGGACTGAAGGCAGCCTCCTCACTCTAAGGTCCGTAGGGTCTTGTATTGGGATCTACACAAAAGTGCAGAGTGTAGCATTAGTACAACCGACCCCATGTACTGAGTAAGTGTCGAGCCTAACCTCGACGAAGTAGTGACGAGGCTAGGACACGACAACCAAATAAACCTGTGCAGTTTAATCATGTATGAGAAAAAACAATAATAATGACAAGAAATAAGCAACTAGATACAAAATAAAGAAAGGGAAAACATGATGAGGGGAGAGAATATCGATTTATGGGAATAAAGAGGTAAAGCAACAAATCAAATATCAACTTAAACTACAAAAATAGTAACACAAAGAAAACAAGTGCACGACATCACCTTTCGTGCTTTTACTCTCATCCTCACCATAATTCAATAAAAATGGCACGGCATCCCCCTTCGTGATTTTAAGTTCATAATATGACACGACATCACCCTTCGTGCTTTTACGCTCATCCTCACAATATCATACACGGCATCACCCTTCGTGCTTTAACACTCATCCTCACCATAAATCAAATAAAACGGCACGGCATCACCCTTCGTGCTTTAACACTGTTTCTCACCCAAACAAATCAATAACAACAATCCGGCAAGGAACATCAACAGTACAATAATAATAAAAGCCATAACATCCCGGCAAGGGAGCCAACAGTAGAATCAATATCATCCCGGCAAGGGAAACAACTATAACCAATCTCACTTAGTTACTTAACTTCATGTAATAATTCATAACTTGAACCAATACTCAACAATGATCAATACCAAATAAATACCACCAACTTGGATAATCATCAAATTAAACTCGAGTAATATTTGATGAAAAATCACATAAATCACAATATTCGACTCATGGGCATGCTTGACTCCAACGTATAGATACTCGTCACCATACCTATACTTTGCACATTACACTAACACGTAGCAAATAAAACACATACCTATTCCCTCAAGCTAAGGTTAAGCCAAACACTTACCTCGAATTCCACTACAAGCCTCAAATACCGCTTTCCCTTTAGAATTCGCCTCTGATTCAATTGTATCTAAACATAATTAGCTTAATAATATCAATAAGTGATAAATAATTCAAACCTAATGTTTAATTATGAGTTTTCTATCATTCTTCCAAAAACTCAAAAATCGACCCCAGGCCCGCTTGGTCAAAACACGAGGTTCGGACCAAAACCCGATTACCTATTCGCCCACGATCCCGGATATGTAATTTGTTTCAGAATTCGACCCCAAAACGAGGTCTAAATTCCAACTATACAAAAATTCCTAACTCTACCCAAATCCCAAGTTTTCTCCCATTAAAACCCTAGAATATTTTATGGAAGTTGATGAAAAACATTAGAAAGTTGAAAAAATTAGTTAATGGACACTTACCTATGATTTGGGAAGAAAATATCTTGAGAAAATCTCCCTAAGTCTTCTACTTTTGTGAGAATTGAAAAGAAAACGGCTGGAGCTTTGTTTTTAAAAACTTCACTGCCCGACCCTCGCACCTACGGTGCTTGGGTCGCACCTGCGCTCTCGCAGGTGCGGAAAACTGGTCGCACCTGCGGAAATGAACATGCCCACTGGGGTCGCACCTACGGGAAGCCGTCCGCATCTGCGGATGAGCACCTGCGAAGCCACATACCGTACCTGCGAAAAAGGGCTCGCATGTGCCGGCACACCAGAACTGGTGCATCAGCAGAGATTTTCCAATTCTAAACACCCCGAAACTTACCCGAGCCCTCGGGGCTCCAAACCAAACATTCACACAACCCTAAAAACATCCTACAAACTTACTCGCACGATCAAATCGCCAAAATAACATCTTAAACAACGAATTTAGCATAGAATTCAAAGAAAAATCTCAAAACTTTCAAAGTTCAAATTTCACAACTACGAGTCTGAACCACGTCATATGACCTCAGTTCCTTACCAAATTTTACAGGCCCAACTCAAATATCATATTAAACCTGTACCGCGCTCCGGAACCAAAATACGGGCCCGATACCATCAATTTCAAATATAGCCAAATTTCCAAAAACTCTTATAAACTTCAGTTAAACAATTTCTTTCAAAAATTCAATTCTCGGGCTTGGGACCTCGGAATTCGATTCTGGGCATACGCCCAAGTCCCATTCTTTTCCTACGGACCTTATGGGAACAACGAATCACGGGTCAGGGTCCGTTTACCCAAAATGTTGACCGAAGTCAACCTAAATTTAGTTTTAAAGGCAAAATTAGCATTTTTTCTCAGTTTTTCATATAAAAGCTTACCAGATATACGCCTGGACTGTGCACGCAACACGAGGTGAGACAAAAGGAGGTTTGCAAGGCCTTAGAACACCGTTTTGACTTATAAAATGAGAGATGACTTTTTTGGGTCATCATATTCTCCACCTCTAAAACAAACGTTTGTCCTCGAACGGATATAGAAAAGTACCTGAATCGGGGAAAAGGTGAGGATACCGGCTCCGCATATCAGACTCGGACTCCCAAGTAGCTGCGTCGGCGGGCTGACCTCTCCATTGAACAAGAACCGAAGGATAACTCTTCGTTCTCAGCTGACGAATCTGCTGGTCTAATATGGCTACCGGCTCTTCCTCATAGTCCAACTGGACACTGCTGAAGTCTAACACATGGGCTGGATCGCTGTGATACTTCCGAAGCATAGACACATGAAACACTCGATGCATAACTGATAAATTCGGTGGCAACGCAAGTTTGTAGGCCACCTCTCCCACTCTATCGAGGATCTCAAAAGGACCGATGTATCTAGGGCTTAGCTTCCCTTCTTCCCAAATCTCATTACGCCCTTCATGGGTGACACCCGAAGAAACACTCGCTCTCTAACCATGAATGTGACATCACGGACCTTACGGTCTGCATAACTCTTCTGCCTGGACTGAGCTATACAAAGTCTATCTTGAATGATCTTAACCTTATCCAAGGAATCCTGCACTAAGTTTGTACCCAACAACCGAGCCTCCCCCGGTTCAAACCATCCAATTGGCGACCGACACTGCCTACCATATAACGCCTCATAGGGAGCCATTTGAATGCTCGACTAATAGTTGTTGTTGTAGGCGAACTCAGCTAATGGCAAGAACTGATCCCAACAACCTCCAAAGTCAATAACACAGGCGCATAGCATATCCTCCAAAATCTTAATAGTACGCTCGGACTGTACGTCTGTCTGAGGATGAAAGGTTGTGCTCAACTCGACCCGCGTGCCTAACTCATGCTGAACTGCCCTCTAGAAATGCGGGGTAAACTGCGTACCTCGATCAGAAATAATAGACAGGGGCATACCATGGAGACGAACAATCTCTCGAATGTAGATCTCTGCCAATCTCTCCGAAGAATAGGAAACTGCCACAGAAATGAAATGTGCTGACTTGGTCAGCCTATCCACAATAACCCATACTGCATCGAACTTCCTCTAAGTCTGTGGGAGCCCAACAACGAAATCCATGGTGATACGCTCCCACTTCTACTCAGGAATCTCAATCTGCTGAAGCAATCTACCAGGCCTCTAATGCTCGTACTTAACCTGCTGACAATTTAAACACCGAGCTACATATGCTGCAATATCCTTCTTCATCATCATCCACCAATAATGTTGCCGCAAATCCTGGTACATCTTAGCGGCGCCTGGATGAATGGAGTACTTGTAACTATGGGCCTCCTCTAAAATCAACTCACGAAGTCCATCCACATTGGACACACAAATACGACCCTACATCCGTAAAACTCCATCATCCCCGACTGTAACCTGCTTGGAACCACCGTGACGCACCGTGTCCCTAAGGACACACAAATGAGGATCATCATACTGCCGATCCCGAATACGATCCAATAATGAAGAACGAGCAAGTGTATAATCTAGAACACGGCCGAGCTCAGAAACATCCAATCTCATGAACAGATTGGCTAAAGCCTGAACATCCAAAGCAAGCGGTCTCTCCCTGACCGGAATATAAGCAAGGCTACCCATACTGGCTGACTTCCTACTCAAAGCATCGACCACCACATTGGCCTTCCTCGAATGATATAAGATGGTGATGTCATAGTCTTTCAACAGCTCCAACCATCTCCTCTGCCTCAAATTTAGCTCCTTCTGCTTGAACAAATACTGCAAACTCTTGTGATCCGTGAACACCTCACATGACATGCCATATAGATAATGCCTCCAAATCTTCAGCGCGTGAACAATGGCTGCTAGCTCCAAATCATGAACTGGATAATTCTTCTCGTGGATCTTCAACTGACGTGAAGCATATGCAATGACCTTGCCATCCTGCATCAACACCGCACCAAGTCCAACCCGAGATGCATCATAATACACAATATATGGCCCTGAACCTGTGGGCAAAACCAACACGGGCGCCGTAGTCAAGGCTGTCTTGAGCTTCTGGAAGCTCGCCTCACACTCCTCTGACCACCGGAACTGGGCACCCTTCTGAGTCAACCTGATCATCGGGGCTGCAATAGACGAAAATCCGTCCACAAACCAACGGTAATAGCCTGCCAAACCTAAGAAACTCCGGATCTATGTAGCTGATGTGGGTCTAGGCCAATCCTTGACCGTTGAAATCTTCTTAGGATCCACATGAATACCCTCTGTTGATACAACATGACCTAGAAATGCAACTAAACTCAACCAAAACTCACATTTAAAAAACATAGCATATAACTGACTTTCCTTCAGGGTCTGGAGAACCACTCGAAGGTGCTTCTCATGATCCTCCCAACTGCGGGAATAAATCAGAATATCATCAATGAAGACAATCACGAAGGAATCCAAATAAGTCCTGAACACTCGGTTCATCAAGTCTATGAAAGCTGCTGGGGCATATGTCAACCCGAATGACATCACTAAGAGCTCATAATGCCCGTACCGAGTGCGAAAAGCTGTCTTAGGGACATCAGATGCCCTAATCCTCAAATGATGGTAGCCAGATCTCAAATCAATCTTCAAAAATACCTTAGCACCCTGAAACTGATAGAACAAATCATCAATCCTCGACAACGGATACTTATTCTTGATGGTAACTTTGTTCAACTGCCGATAATCTATGCACATCCTCATTGACCCATCCTTCTTCTTAACAAACAACACCGTCGCACCCCAAGGCAAGACACTAGCCCTAATAACGCCTTTATCAAGCAAGTCATGCAACTGTTCTTTCAACTCCTTCAACTCTGGCGGGGCTATACGATATGGCAGAATAGAAATAGGCTGATTGCCCGGAGCCAAATCAATGCAAAAGTCAATATCCCTGTTGGGTGGCATACCCGGCAGGTCTGCAGGAAATAAATCTGGGAACTCACGGACAATGGGCACAGACTCCATAGAAGGAACCTCGACACTAGAATCGCGAACATAGGCCAAATAGGCAAAACACCCCTTCTCGACCATACGCCGAGCCTTCATATATGAGATAACCCTGCTGGAAGAATGACCAGGAGTCCATCTCCACTCCAGTCGAGGCAACCCCGTCAATGCTAAGGTCACGGTCTTCGCATGACAGTCCAGTATGGCATGATAAGGCGACAACCAATCCATCCCCAAAATAACATCAAAATCTATCATATCAAGGAGTAGAAGATCTACACTAGTCTCAAGACCACCAATAACCACTACACACGAACGCTAGACACGATCTACCACAATAGAATCACCCGCCGGTGTAGACACATATATAGGAGTACTCAGAGAATAACGAGTCATAACTAAATAAGGAGCAAAATAAGATAACACATAGGAATTTGTGGACCCTAAATCAAATAAAGTTGAAGCATCCTTGGTGAAAACTGAAACCATACCCGTGATAACTGCATCGGAGGCCTCAGCCTCAGGTCTGGCTGGAATAGCATAACATCGGGGCTGGGCCCCACCAATCTGAATCCCTGGAATGGCCTCATGCTGGCTGACCTCTACCTCTAGTAGCCTGGCCTCCACCTCTAACTTCCTGACCTCCACCTCTAACACCTCGACCCCCACCTCTGGCTGGCTGAGCGGGTGGTGGAACACCTAGTGCAAGAACCATGGCACGAGAGTGCTGAGAACTGCTCGAGGCTCGAGGGAATAATCTAGCAATATGCCCTGGACCACCACAAGTATAACAAGATATGGGCTGCTGAGATTGCTAGCCCTGAATTTGACCCAGACGACCTGAATAACCACCCTGAAAACTCTGGAGCGATGGTGCACTGATAGGAGCTGGTGGTGCACTGTAGGGAAACTGATCATAATACTGCATGTCGGAACCACGTTCACCTAGAGCACTGTGAGAAACCTGAAGTGCTGACTGAAACGGCCTAGGAGGATGGACCCTACCAAAAAAATCCATGCCTCCAGATGAGACACCATTGAACCGGCCAAAATGACGAGGCCTCTTGTCGGACCCCTGACCACTCCCCTGTGATAGAACCATCTCGACTCGTCTGACCCTATTGGCGGCATCCTGAAAGGAAATATCACTCCCTGCCTCTCTAGCTATCTGTAATCTGATCGTTGAGCTAGTCCCTCAATAAACATCCTCACCCTCTCTCGGTTGATGGGAAGTATCATAATAGCATTACAGGACAAGGTAATGAATCTGGTCTCATGCTGAGTGACGGTCATAGAACCCTGCTGGAGACGCTCAAACTGCCTCCGATAATCCTCTCTCTGAGTGATAGGAAGAAACTTCTCCAAAAACAAATCAGAGAACTAGGCCCAAGTCAAATGCGGTGATCCAGCTGGTCTAGCCAAAGAATAATCTCTCCACCAAGTCTTGGCGGGACCTGACAGACGAAAAGTGGCAAAGTCGACCCCATTGATCTCCACTATCCCTATGTTCCGTAGAACCTCGTGGAAGCTAAGTAGTCTGGGGATCCTTTGAAGATGCACCGCTATAAGTAGTAGTAAACAGCTTGGTGAACCGGTCCAACCTCCATAAAGCACCAGCATACATGGTTGCTCCATCACCAGTCTGATCCACAATACCCAGTTGAACTCCCCTAGTTGTCTAAGCTACAGGGGTCTGAAACTGAGAAGCCATTTGCTCCAGAGTGCGAGT
Organism: Nicotiana knightiana; assembly: GCA_005239525.1. Lineage (NCBI taxonomy): Eukaryota > Viridiplantae > Streptophyta > Magnoliopsida > Solanales > Solanaceae > Nicotiana > Nicotiana knightiana. Next base: position 17,072 of record ML423537.1, read on the forward strand.
AGCGGGAGTCTGGGCTCCTCCCCCAGCCTGAGAGACGGTTGGCGCTGCAGGAAGCAAGCCTTCCAAAGCGACACCTCCATAAGGCCCACTAGACGGACCAGAGCATCCTGGAGTACCAGGGTAGCGATGAACCCCTCGGGAACCTGAGCTGGCCCTACCGGAGCTGTCTAGGCAGGAACCTCATCGGAAAACTCTACCTGAGGCTCCGCAACTAGGACTGCTTCTCTGGGCTAAGCTACACTCCTGCATCGACCTCTAGCACGACCTCGGCCTTGTCCTCGGCCCTTCGTAGGAGCTGCAACTGGAGACTCGGGCTGTTGATCAGTGGATGAAGAAACACGTGTTCTCACCATCTGCGAGAGAATAGAGTAGAAGTTCAATTAGTTTTGAGAAATCAAATTGCACGACAGAGAAGAATAGATGTGAAGTCATTCCTAAACTCTGTAGCCTCTGGGGGATAAGAACAGACGTCTCCATACCGATCCCTCAGACTCTACTAATCTTATCCGTGAATTGTGAGACCTAAGCAACCTAGTGCTCTGATACCAATTTATCACGACCCAAATTTCCAACCATCGGGACCGTGATGGCACCTAACATTGAACCCGCTAAGCAAGCCAACGTTAATGTTTATTTACCTTATTCATTTATTTTTAACAGATAACAGGTGATGTAAAACTCAGCGGAAAATAAAAGTGCGAGAGAAAACAAAGTCTAACAACTTATGCCATTACGAAAATCATAATACTAAACCCAGAATTTGGTGTCACAACTTCACGGACTGTCTATGAATACTACATATAAAGGTCTGAACAAAATAAATACATTTGTCTCAGAATAGAGAAGAACAGAGTGGAAATAAAGTAGGAAAGGACACCAAGGCCTGCAGAAGCCTGCAAGACTACCTCAGAGTCTCCAAATAGACTGAAGGAAGCCTTCTCACTCTAAGGTCCGTAGGGTCCTGTACCTGGATCTGCACAAAAGTGCAGAGTGTAGCATCAGTAAAACCGACCCCATATACTAAGTAAATGTCGCGCCTAACCTCGGCGAAGTAGTGACGAAGCTAGGACACGACAACCAAATAAAGTTGTGCAGTTTAATCATGTACGAAACAAAACAATAATAATGACAAGAAATAAGCAACTAGATACCAAATAAGGAAGGGGAAAACATGCTGACGGGAGAGAATATCGATGAATGGGAATAACGAGGTAAAGCAACAAATCAAATATCAACTTAAACTACATAAATGGTAACACAAAGAAAATAAGTGCACGACATCACCCTTCGTGCTTTTACTCTCATCCTCACCAAACAATAAATAGAATGCACGACATCACTCTTCGTGCTTTTACTCTCATCCTCATCATAATTCAATAGAAATGGCACGGAATCACCCTTCGTGCTTTTAAGTTCATAATATGGCATGGCATCACCCTTCATGCTTTTATGATCATCCTCACAATATCATACACGGCATCACCCTTCGTGCTTTAACACTCATCCTCACCATAAATCAAATAAAATGGCACAACATCATCCGTCGTTCTTTAACACTCTTCCTCACCCAAATAAATCAATAACAACAATCCGGTAAGGAACATCAATAGTACAATAATAATAAAAGTCATAACGTCGCGGCAAGGGAGCCAACAGTAGAATCAATATCATCCCGGCAAGAGAAACAACTATAACCAATATCACTTAGTTACTTAACTTCACGTAATAATTCTTAACTTGAACCAATACTCAACAATGATCAATCCCAAAGAAATACCACCAACATGGATAATCATCAAATTAAACTCAAGTAATGTTTGATGAAAAATCACATAAATCACAATATCGACTCACAAGCATGCTTGACTCCAACGTATAGATACTCGTCACCACACCTATACGTTGTACATTACACTAACACGTAGAAAATAAGAAAACATACATATTCCCTCAAACTAAGGTTAAGCCAAACACTTACCTCGAATTCCACGATCAAACTCAAGCCTCAAATACAACTTTCCCTTTAGAATTCGCCTCCAATTCAATTGTATCTAAACATAATTAGCTTAATAATATCAATAAGTGCTAAATAATTCAACCCCAATGCTTAATTATGAGTTTTCTATCATCCTTCCCAAAAAGTCAAAAATTGACCCCGGGCCTGCTTGGTCAAAACACGAGAATCGGACCAAAACCCGATCACCCATTCGCCCACGAGCCCGGATATGTAGTTAGTTTCTGAACCCGACCCCAAAATGAGGTCTAAATTCCAATTATACAAAAAGCCCTAACTCTACCCAAATCCCCAATTTTCTACCATTAAACCCTAGAATCTTTTATCAAAGTTGATGAAAAACATTAGAAAGTTGAAAAAAATTAGTTAATGGTACTTACCTATGATTTGGGAAGAAAATCTCTTGAGAAAATCGCCCTAAGTCTTCTATTTTTGTGAGAATTGAAAAAAAAAATAGCTAGAGCTTTGTTTTTAAAAACTTCACTGCCCGACCCTCGCACCTGCGGTGCTTGGGTCGCACCTGCGCTCTCGCAGGTGCGGAAAACTGGTCGCACCTGCGGAAATGAACAGGGCCACTAGGGGGCCGCACCTCCAGAAAGCCGTCCGCATCTGCGGATGAGCACCTGTGAAGCCAAATACCACACTTGTAGAAATGGTCGCACATGCGGAAAAGGGCTCGCAGGTGCGGGCACACAGAACATGTGCACCCGCAAAGATTTTCCAATCCTAAACACCCCGAAACCTACTCGAAACTCACCCGAGCCCTTGGGGCTCCAAAACAAACATGCACACAACCCTAAAAACATCCTACAGACTTACTCGCGCGATCAAATCGCCAAAATAACATCTTAAACAACGAATTTAACATAGAAATCAAAGAAAAATCTCAAAACTTTCAAAGTTCAAATTTCACAACTACGGGTCCGAACCACATCATATAACCTCCGCTCCTTACCAAATTTTACAAGCACAACTCAAATATCATATTAAACCTGTACCGGACTCCGGAACCAAAATACGGGACCGATACCATCAATTTCGAATATAGCCAAATTTCCAAAAACTCTTATAAGTTTCAGTTAAACAATTTCTTTCAAAAAATCATTTCTCGGGTTTGAGACCTCGGAATTCGATTCCGGGCATACGCCCAAGTCCCATTCTTTTCCTACGGACCTTCTAGGTCCGTCGAATCACGAGTCCGGGTCTGTTTACCCAAAATGTTGACCGAAGTCATTTTAAATTCAATTTTAAAGGCAAAATTAGCATTTTTTCAGTTTTTCATATAAAAGCTTTCTGGATATATGCCCGAACTGTGCACACAACACGAGGTGATACAAAAGGAGGTTTTCAAGGCCTCGAGACTTATAAAATGAGAGATGACTTATTGGGTCATCACAAACCTGTATGTGTTCATCTCTATGTTTGAGAATATTGTTATCTTCATATTTATGGCTTGAAACTTCGGTTCTTCACTTGATTTTCCACCTCGTTCCATTCTTCAAAACCCAAATCTCTTTCTACTTGAGTCTGTTTAGATCCTTGTAGATCTGGGATGATTTTATGCTTATCTGGTATTTTTCTTGAAAACATTATGTTTTTTTCCCTTATTATTAATCTATTTTAATGTTTTTTCTAAAAAAACTAGGGTTTTATTTTCTCTGGAGAAAGGTTCTAAAAGTTTCTAAGGGTTTAAATCTGATTCCCTTTACCGGTTCGACTAATTTTTCATGCCTGTGTTCTAAAACCTAGGGTTTCTGCTTATCTCATTGATTGTTTCAACATTTGTCCGTTCTTCTTTAATTAACAGAGATTAATTGATTTATTTGATTAATTGGGGTTCGAAATTATATTATTCTGTTAAGATTTTTACTTTCTGTGATTTTTACCTATTTTCCTTATTTGTGAAACATAATTTGGTACTACTTCGCTTAATTATGTTATTGACTGGATTTCTGGGTTCTAATTTATTCCAACCGACTTATAAATGGCCTATGACTTATTTCTTGCCTTATTTAAACCTCAATATGAGTTGTTAATTGATTCTCCCTAATTTAAGGAGTCTTTCCCGGATTCTGTTGTGTTAATTGATTGGAATTAGCCCCAATTAACTGGTTAATTTATTTGTATACCTTATTTATGAACTCTAATATTCTTTGCCTTATTTGTTTTACCCTGCTAAATGCTATATAATCCGTCCATTCTGATTTTGAAAACACACGAACACATATAGATAAACACACACAAACTCTTACTCACATACTCTCACTTGTAGTTCTTTCTGTTACTTCTATTTGCTGCTCTGTCTAGCCGGCTCAAAGCCAAGGCTAGACTTTTGGATCCTATTTTCTTTCACTTTCCTATTGCTACCTCTTAACTGGTATGTCTCCACTTCTGTTATCATTCAATATGCTATGTAATTAGACTTATGTTCTCCCTGTTTACTGCTTTTAAACGGCATGTCTATCTCTGTTTGCCCTTATGTTTCTGTTCATTGGCATGATTTAACTCTTGTGATTTTGTCTTGTCCAATGTGTTAGTATGGTTAACACACCTTAGCATAGTCCTGTTTGATCCAAGGTACTTGCTCACCTGTTTCTCCACTAGCATGTTTTAACTTCTGTCTTGTTTTATGTGTTTACCTTAGCAGGTTCCTGATTAATTCATGATTTCTATGCTCTCAAATTTGCTACCTTTTCGGTATGGCTGCTCGATCAGTAACTTGATCCCAACATTTTGATCTCTGTTTAATATATGTCTATATGCTCACCTAGTAATAGCTAATAAACTAAGTCAATCCCAGGCAATGTGAAACCTTATTTGAATTGATTGTGACCCTGTTTTGTCTTTTGCTTGACTACTGAGTTCATGTCTGAAATCCATCGGCTAAATGTGGTCCTGCTTATAGTTCTTGTAATCTGGTAATCTGTTTTTATTCACTTCTAAAATCCAAACTATTTTTTTTTTCTAAAATTACCTCCTACGTTTATATACTATTTTTAACTCCTACTCTTAGATATCTTGGTTCCTGCCCCTCCAGTGTGAGCAATGCCTAGGAGCCCATGAGACTCCTTTGAACTCTGACACACTAGTGTTGGCCTTTCCAAACTTGTTCACAAAAACTATTCTTTGAAAAGGTTCTGGTGTGAGCTTTGCCTGAGGTCGTAGAGGCCCTTGGGAACTTTGACACACCAGAAACCATTTGGTGTATTATGGACTATTGGTGTACCTCATACTTACTTGAAGGCCTGGCTTCCAGGATTGACATTGGGCCTGCCAAGGTTCCCTATAGTATAGTGATTTTCATTATGTAATTCTTTTTGGTCTGTAATAATAATCTTGTAAATGGATATGGGGTTATTAGTAAAAGTCGGGGAGGGATTTTATATATCTTTTATCATATCTGGGTAGAAACCATGTCTATAGGCTATTGTGATGATATTTATATGCATTAGAAATCATGTTCATAGGGTTTATCTCATTATGCTGAATTTTCATCCTAGAAATCCTGCTTCTAGGTCGTTTATCAATTCCACATTAATAATCATGTTCTCAAAACCTCCATGTGTTGCATTAGAAATCATGTTTCTAGAAGTTTTCTTGTTGAATTTTCTTGAAAATTGGCTAACGCCTTTATTCTCCTAGATATCATCACTATAGCAAATACATATAAAAATCAGTATTGACACTTAGACATCGTGCATATAATAAATAAGTGTAAAAACAGCTTCAATACTTAGATATCATGCCTATAGAGAAACAATGTACGACATCAGTTTCTATGTCATAATGCTTGTAATCAGTTTCATCACATAGAAAGCATGCCAATAGCATCTAAAAGATGAAATATGCCTATTAAAATCAATCACTGATTTATGATTATGGTCTGATTAGCGCTTAGATACCATGTCTATAGGATCCTGCCCGGTTATCACTTAGGCAAGCCTGTATGACAATTAAAATTCTGAAGTTTTAAAACTGTGTTTGTTGGACTGCTTATAAACATGCCCAGATTCAGTAAGTGATAGAAAAACTAGTAGGCAAACTGTTAGGTGCTCGCCGCCTCGCCTTAATAAAATTGTTGTATTTTCTGTTTGTCCTCATTTAGATATCCTTCCTATAGGACCCTAAATCATAAATACTGCTTGTTTGAATAGCGTGCAATTGTTTGCCTATTTGTGGAGGTAAATATGAGCCCCCTCTTAATTTCTCTTTACGTGATAGTCCTACTTGATTTTGTTTGTCGCTTAGATTTCTCCTTTTAAGCAACATACGTGAGTATAGAACCACCTAATAGAGGTCCTAAACACCTCCATAGCCATAGGTAAGGGACGAGTAGCGCATGCAGAGGATACATACCAGATACTATTAGAACGCTTAGATGATAATGGAAAAGGGGAAGGTTAATTGGGTAGTAACGGAGATGATAACCTGTGCGCTAATGCTACGCGTAACACCTCAAGTTGAGGAAGGTTACCGAGTATTGCATGGAAGTGATCCTATAGGCTAATAAACCTAGGACCCCCTTTAACTCCCGTTTTGAATGATTTCTGTTTGTTTAAATGGCTTCATTTTTCTTTAAAGACTAATACACTTAAATTAAGTTTGGTCGGGACCCACCGTTGTGGACCTCAAGGGGTGCCTAACACCTTTCCCTCAAGGTAATTTCGAGCCCTTACCCAATCTCTGGTAAAGTAAATCGGTTTATGAGTTATTTGCTTTAGGTGACCTAACGAACCTTAATCCGTTAGGTGGCGACTCTTCAAATTCCATGCCCCGTCCCAAAAGGAAATAAGTTGTCCCAAAATGTCGAAACCCTAATTTCGCGAGGAAAAAGGGGGGTGCGACAGCATGGCGACTCCGCTGGGGATTTCCCTTAGGCTCTTACCATAACAAACTTGTTTTTTGTGAATTAGTCTTTAAGAATGCTTTATTCTTTTAATATGTGCGCACCGTTTCCCTTTCCCACCTTATGAACTTAATTGCCTATTTTTTCAAGCATTTATGATTTCCTTTACTACAGAAACTGACTTGTTTCCTTGTTTTTATTTCTTAAACGTCTTTCAATTATTAAATACCGCATTTATCATTTTTAACGTACAAATACGTAACAACATGCTATTTACTGTTGCATAAATCATTCTCAATATCATATTCCACTTGTGCGTAATCAATCATATAGCAACGCTTGATGAGTGTTTGCACCCTTCCTATATATAACCTTTTAAATTCGAAAAGGCTTATTTGTGGTAAAACTAGTCGATCAGCGGTGCAGTCGACGGTTCTGTGCCTTTCCCCCTCACGTTGTCCGCTTGAGGGTACCAGTCTAGACTCCTATAGCAACCTTAATTTGATTATAATTATACATGCATCATGGTCAAACGTAGCCAGGTTAATGTGTTGTCCACATAATAACCCTTTAGGAAAAGCCTTGTCCAAAAGTCCACTAGGATTTCCATAATCCCAACGGACGCAACCATGATCTGTGCATTAATTTGGAGAAATAAATGCCAATATGCTAATCACTGATGTATAAGTAGTCGAATCTGGAGGGGGAAAGGGTCTAACCTTATTTGTTTTGCAGAAATGAGGCATGAAGTCCTCAGGTTCGGCATGGTCCAAAGAATACCACCATTGTTGCTGGATTGGTGGGAAGACATTTCGCCAAGTGACAAAGACCTTGTGAAAAGGTTCCTCGGAGACTTACCCTCTAGATTAGATATCCAACCAAACAATATGTTGATCGAAGCGACCACTATGTTCTGGCGCGGAGAAAGGTCCGTGTTCCATTTTGGCAACATAGAAATGACTCCTCTCTTGGAGGAGACAGGGGGATTCGCTGGATTACCTTGGGACAGTCTGGGTTTATTGGTGCCGGAAAACCGTGCCGCGAGGGGGTTCCTGAAAATGATGGGTTTGAAAAATAACGATGATTTGGAGTGCCTGAATGAGTCCTATATATCCTTTGACTACCTCTATGAACGATATGGTCATAGAAAATCCTATTGTATCTTCCATGATGAATTCTCTATCACTTCCTTGGGTCATATTCACTGCAGGGTTTTTGTGTTCGTTGTTTGCTTCCTGGGTATGATAGTATTTTCAAGAAAAGGAGACAGGATTCACACTAGACTGGCTATGGTAGCCAAAACCTTAATGGAGGGTACGAGGGGAAAGCATATACCATTGTCCCAATGATTATAGCTGACATCTACCAAGCCTTGGACCATTACCAAAAGGGGTTCAAACACTTTGAGGGTTGTAATCTTCTACTACATGTTTGATTATTTGAGCATCTCCAAAGGGGTCAATATCGTCAAGAGTTTCCACGAAGGGAGTGGAATGATCATATAGCCTTTCATCACCCTAAGAGAATGACTTACATCCCAGACATGTTTGCTCAACCGGAAAATGCTACAGAACGAGCGCAGTTTCTTGGCAATTTGACTGAGGACCAGGTTCAATGGATGTTCGAATGGTTCCCTACAAGTGAGTTCATCATCGGATCTAGGGACGCTACGCACTTAGTTTTGATAGGGTTAAGGGGAATATACCCTTATGTTCCCATCAGGCTTATGAGACAGGCAGGTAGGATGCAAGTCATACCGCGAGTTTCTAAAATGAGTCATTACAGGCAGATTTTCAGGATGACGACATCCCGTACAAATGTGAAGCTTAGCATATGTGGCATCTAAAGGTTATTTTAGAAAGGGACACCATCGAGCCAGATAGGTACCACGCAGGGCATGTACGCTTTTACCTATCATGGTTGGAAAAAAGCATAACAGGAGTAGTTGAGCCGGGAATCGGTCGGGGAAACAGGGTCATAGACGAAGTTGCTGAAGCCCAAGTGAAATATAATAAACTGTGCAAAAAGGTTCATGAGTCCGAGGCTGAGCATCTGGAGAAACACAAGACTGATATGGAACTGATCAATGAATGGAGGGAAAGGGCTATCAAATCTAATGAAAGGCTGGAATATTTGGATCAGGGTCTGATGGAGCTGGAGGGGAAGACGAGGAAAAGAGTCGCCGACAGCCAGAATGTTGAGGGAAGCGAATAAGGACATCTAGCGAGAGTATACCTACTGTTGGGAATGCATGATCTGGGGAATCTGATCGACAGAGCCAAGAAGATCAAGCCTAGGGAAGGTCCTTCTAGGACCAACTAGATTAGATTTACCTGGGTTTTTTCAAATGTATTAAGGTCGAGTGCCATTAATGACTTATCATATTTAGTTTTGTTTTAGATTCATCTACTTTTACATTAATGAAATGAGGCAATTATTGGCACTAAAATTCTCCAAATCAACTTGTCGCTAGGCCTACCTCGGCCACAACAAGGCTCCCAAATTAGGACGCGAATTTACATTCCCGCACTATGTGTTTAGATATTGCAAATACTCTTCTCGGAACCCTTACTGACTTTGTTTTCCTTTCTTTATTTCCTTTTTAATTATTGCCATTCCCAAAGGTTGGTTCACGTATACTGGCATCATTAGCTTATCATACCAGATCCAGGGGCCCTCCACCTGCTCCTCCTCCAAGTGTACCGAAAGGCAAAGGGAAAGCTAAAATGGATGATATGAATGGCATCTGAACAGACAACACTGCACATGTTGAGAATGGGGAAACTTCCGATGGTCGGGGCACTCAGACCCAAAATGATTTGGTTTCACGGGTTGAGCAGAAGATACTTGAACTACAAGGCGAGCTTGAGAAGGTCCGTAGCTTAGCAAACCTCTCTCTCACACTCAACATCCCTGACATCAATCACCCAAACACCCAGAACCCTGCACCACCTCAGAACACACCCAACAAACACCCACAGAATCCTCCCGCACATCACCAGTATACAACCCCTCCTCAAAATCAGCATCTCCCTACTCAATACCCATGAAACACCTACCATACTCTCCAAGATACTCCATAAAATATTCCCGAACCCCAAAACTCCACCAATGATCATCATTATGCCCAAAATACTAGCCTTCACCAGAACAACCCTATATACGTAGAAACCCTACCTCACTCTACTCAACCAATCTCCTATACACCAGAATCAGCTGAGAAGGAACTGCTCATCAAGAACACGGCTGAAGAGCTCACGAAGTTGACAAGTCGGGTTCAGGGTGTTGAAGGGGGTAAAAGAATAGAAGGTCTGAACTATGAGGACTTATGCATACAACCAGATGTGGAAATGCCAGAGGGTTACAAACCTCCCAAGTTTGAAATGTTTGACGGAACAGGTGATCCCAAGGTTCATCTGAGGACTTTTTGTGACAAGCTCGTGAGGGTCAAAAAAGATGAAAGGATTCGAATGAAGCTCTTCATGAAGAGTCTTACCGGAGATGCCCTGTCCTGGTACATAATCCAGAATCCTAAGAAGTGGGAAAATTGGGTGAGCATGGCGTCCGACTTCATGGACAGGTTCAGATTTAATACGGAGAATGCACCGGATATCTTCTATATCCAGAACTTAAAGAAGAAGCCAACTGAGACTTTCCGCGAGTATGCTACTCGGTGGAGGTCGGAAGCAGCCAAGGTTAGACCAGCATTAGACGAGGAACAGATGAACAAGTTCTTTGTCAGGGCACATGATCCACAGTATTATGAAAGGCTAATGGTTATTGAGAACCATAAGTTCTTCGATATCATCAAACTCGGAGAAAGGATTGAAGAAGGTATTAAAAACGGGTTGGAGACAAATTTCGAGGCACTGCAGGCCACGAATAAAGCATTGCAATCAGGTGGTATATCGAAGAAGAAAGATGTGGGAACAGTAATGGTTGCCCAGGGACACTAAACTCCATTTGTATACCAGACCCCTCCACTCACATACCAAACACCTCCACGCACATACCAACCATCACCTCCCAGATATTCCCAACCTGCTACCGCCTACCACACCTATAACACCCAACAATCCTATTATCAGTCACCTCCAACTCGTCCAAACTACAAGAAACCCATGCCTAATTTTGACCGCAAACCACCCAGACAGTACACTGCCATTGCTGAACCCATCAACCAGTTATACGAAAGGTTGAAAGCCGCTGGATATGTCACCCCTATTCCCGCTGTGGAAATGGAGAATTCATCTCAATGGGTCATCCAAACAAGAACTGTGCATATAATTCCAGCATGAAGCGACTCACTATTGACGAATGTCGCACCTTGAAAGACAAGATACAAACACTAATTGATAGTAAGGTCATACAGGCGAAGGAAGCTTCACCCAATGTCCGCAACAATCCTCTCCCAGATCATAGGGGTGGAGGGGTCAATGTGATAGAAACTGATAAAGAGTGGGATCCCGAGGGATCAATCGGGCTTATTCGAGAAAGTGATGATCCTAAGAAACTTGTAGTCACACTCAACCCCATTGTGGTGCAGGTACGACCGCCAGTTGGAGTTGAGGTAGCCACATCGGTTCCTTTAGAAGTATAAGTAACGCCACCTGCAGCAATACTCACTCCATTTTAAGTGGAGGTGGCCATACCTTTCATTATAACAGTGGCATCCACACCACCCTTCAGTTCCAATGTTATACCTTACGATTATGTGGCCGAGGCTAGAAGAAAGGGAAAGTTAAAGACAGAAGAATCCGGCGCTACACAAGGAATGACCAGAACAGGAAGGGTTTATACACCTGAACACTTAGGAGAAACCAGTAAGCAAGATTCTAACAAACCGCCCGTCATTGAGCCTGGTCCAAATGACTTCTAGGGAAAGGTACATGTAAGGGAGTACTCTGTCATTGATCATCTGAACAAGACTCCCGCTAAGATATCTATCATGTCGCTGCTGCAAAATTCTGAGGCACACATGAATACTCTAATGAAGGTGTTGAGTGAAGTATATGTACACAACAATATCACTAATGGATAAATGGCCAATATGGTGGGGCAGGTGCTAGAAAGCCATAAAATCACCTTCCACGAGGACGAGCAGCCGCCCGAAGGATTGAATCACAACAGGGCATTGCACATCACAGTGCAATGCGAAGATAAGTTCATCGCAAGAGTTTTGATTGACGGAGGATCCAGCCTCAACATTTGCCCATTGATAACGTTGAAGAGGTTGGGAAAAGGCCTACATGAGATATGAGAGGGAACTATGAATGTGAAAGCATTCAACGGGTCTCAGAGAGCTACCATTGGAGAAACTAATCTCTGCCTACAGATGGGCCCTACATGGTTTGATGTTGAGTTTCATGTACTGGACATATCCGCCTCTTACAATCTGTTGTTGGGACGACTATGGATACACGTCGCTGGGGCTATAACATATACTATACATCAGGCTATGAAGTTCAAATGGAACCACCAAGAAGTAATTATCCATGGAGATGGGAGCAACTCCATTTACACTATCAGACTATCTCGGTGATTGTAAACAAAAGAAGGTTAGGTGGAGAAGCCTACCATTGTATCGAACGGGTCAACGCGATTGATAAAGATAAGTGGTGGAGTAGAAAGATAGAAAGCATGCTAGCATGGAGAGTATATGAGCCCGGCAAGGGGCTTGGTAATAATCTTCAGGGCATCTCCAAACCAATACAGCCAAAGCACCATGGTACCACTTTTGGGTTGGGATACAAATACACCTGGCAAGAATACCAAGATTGGTCACCACCGTGGCATGTTTTATACTACCCACTTGAGAAACCTGTTCCACACCTGAATCAGACCTTCCAGCAAGTCGATATCATATGGTGATTAGAGGAAGAAGAAGCATTGGCAGCATTGAGGAGTTTGTTCTTGGAAGATGATAACATGGACTGTTGTGTAATTGTCTAGGAAGAGGAGGAAGGCCCTACCATCCAAGCTGTGGAGAGAGGAGCATTCCTCAAGAACTGGACTGTTAGACCATCAAGGGCCCGACGAGTCCCGGGGTAGCAAGGCTGAATGGCATTGTTTATTTTTCTAAAAAAAATGATTTCCACTTTTGCATTTTTCTTTTGTCTTAATCAAGGTTCCGAAAACTTTACTTGAGTTATTGAAAATCATTTTGTTGACATTTTAAAATGGCTTGATGTTTTATTATCACTATTTTTCTTTCATATCTTTATTCCTACAACATTGCTATTTCTTATCTTGATGAACTGACGATTGTGAAATGTAATGAGAAAACGCAACAAAGAACAGTGATTCAGAAGAAGAAGAAGAGGATGTAATACCTGAAGAGATCGTCGGAGAAGTAGAGAATTTTGAGAACAACCCCAAGTCCAACCTGGACGAAACTGAGATAGTTAACTTGGGAAATTCTGAAACCGTCAAAGAAACCTGTATAAGCATCCATTTGTCACCGTCAGAAAAAGAGGAATACACTCGGTTCCTGAAGGAATATGAGGATATCTTTGCATGGTCATACGACGATATGACATGGTTGAGCACATCCATAGTGGCTCACAAGTTACCTACAAATCCAATGTGTCTGCCACTGAAGCAAAAACTCAGAAAATTCAAGCCAGACATGAGCCTGAAAATCAAGGAAGAAGTTACTAAGCAGATCAAAGCCAAGGTCCTCAGGGTAGTTGAATATTCATCCTGATTAGCCAACATTGTGCCAATTTCGAAGAAGGGCAGGAAAGTTAGAGTCTCTGTTAATTATCGGGATCTAAACAGAGCAAGTCCCAAGGATGATTTCCCACTACCAAACATACACATTCTGATTGACAATTGTTCCAAGCATGAACTCCAGTCTTTCGTGGATTGCTTTGCCGGTTACCATCAGATTTGGAGGGACGAGGAGGACGCTGAGAAAATGGATTTCATTACACCATGGAGTGCGTACTGTTACAAGATGATGTCATTCGGCCTAAAGAATGTTGGGGCCACCTACATGTGGGCCATGCATACTATTTTTCATGACATGATACACAAAGAAATCGAGGTATATGTGGATGATATCATCATTAAATCAAAGAATACCACAGACCATATAGCAGACTTGAGGAAATTCTTTGACAGACTGTTGAAGTACAACCTAAAGCTAAACCCCGCAAAGTGTGCATTCGGGGTTCCCGCCGGAAAGCTATTGGGATTTATCGTCAACCATCGGAGAATAGAATTGGATCCATCAAAGGTCAAATTCATCCAAGAATTACCACCGCCAAAAAGAAATAAAGATGTGATGAGTTTCCTGGGACGCCTTAACTACATCAGTCGTTTCATAGCACAGTCCACAGTAATATGTGAGCCGATTTTCAAGATGTTGAAGAAGGACGCTGCAACTAGTTGGACCGAGGATTGCCAAAAGGCTTTTGACAAAATCAAGGAGTACTTATCAACACCACTAGTTTTAGTCCCGCCAGAGCCAGGTAGACCACTGCTACTCTACCTTGTAGTGCTAGATGGAGCTTTCGGCTGCGTTCTGGGGCAGCACAATAAGACAAGGAGAAAAGAAAAGGCCATCTACTACCTGAGTAAGAAGTTTACACCTTATGAAGCACGATATTCTTTGCTGGAACGAACCTGTTGTGCCTTGACCTGGATAGCTCAGAAGCGGAGGCATTACTTATGTGCCTATACAACATATGTCATATCGAGAATGGATCCCTTGAAGTATATCTTCCAGAAGCCCATGCCCACTGGAAAGCTGGCTAAGTGGAAAATCTTTTTGAGTGAATTCGACATTGTCTATGTAACTCAAAAAGTAGTCAAGGGACAGGTACTGGCAGACCACCTTGCTGAAAACCCTATGGGAGGAGAATACGAACCCCTGAAAATGTGTTTTCCCGATGAAGAGGTATCATTCGTAGGAGAAGAGATTGCAGAAGCCTACGATGGTTGGAGAATGTTCTTTGACTGAGCTGCAAACTTCAAAGGACTCGGCATTGGAGTCGTCTTGGTATCAGAAACTGGTCAGCATTATCCGGTATCTACAAAACTCAGATTCCCTTGCACCAATAACATGGTGGATACGAAGCTTGCATATTAGGACTCAAGATGGCTGTTGACATGAGCATTCAAGAACTGCTAGTAATCGGCGATTCAGATCTACTGGTGCACCAGGTACAAGGAGAATGGGCTACCAAGAATTCCAAGATATTCCCATAGCTGCACCATGTGCAGGAATTGAAGAAAAGATTCACAAACATAGAGTTTTTCCATGCTCCCAGAATTCAGAATGAGTTTTCCAATGCATTAGCCACTTTGTCATCAATGATACAACATCCAGAAAAGAACTTCATTGATCGTATCCCAGTAAGGATCCATAATCAGCCGGCATATTGTGCTCATGTCGAAGAGGAAATGGGCGGGAAGACTTGGTTCAACAACATCAAAGAGTATTTGGCGAAAAGAGAATACCCGGAGCATGCAAACCATACTCAAAAGCGCACACTTCGGAGGATATCCAACCCTATATAGAAGAACTCCTGATTTGGGACTATTAAGGTGTGTCGATGCAAAGGAAGCTTCTATGTTTCTTGAGGAGATACATGTTGGGACCTTCGGCCCGCATATGAATGGCTTTATCTTGGCCAAGAAGACATTCAGGGCAGGTTACTTTTGGATGACCATGGAAGCGGATTACATCCGGTATGTTCAGAAGTGTTACCAATGTCAAGTGCATGCAGACATGATAAAAGTGCCACCAAACGAGCTTAATGCAACAAGCTCACCTTGGCCTTTTTCCGCTTGGGGAATGGATGTCATTGGTCCGATCGAGCCCACCACCTCAAATGGGCATCAGTTTATTTTAGTGGCTATCGGCTACTTCACTAAATGGTTTGAAGCCGCATCTTACAAAGCTGTGACTAAGAAGGTCGTTGCGGATTTTTTTCACGGCCGAATTGTCTGTCAGTTCGAGATTCCAGAGTCCATCATCACTGACAACACCGCCAATATCAACAGTGATATGATGAAAGCCATGTGTGAGACTTTCAAAATCAAGCACAAGAATTCCACAGCATATAGGCCCCAAATGAACGGAGTCGTGGAAGCTGCCAACAAAACCATCAAGAAGATACTGAGGAAAATGGTATAAAATCACAAGCAGTGGAACGAGAAGCTACCATTCACCTTAATGAGATACGGTACCACAGTCTGCACATCAACCGGGGAAACTCCATATTTGCTGGTTTATGCTACTGAAGCTATCATTCCTTCCGAAGTAGAAATTCCTTCCCTGAGAATCATACAAGAAGCTGAGCTCAGCGACGCAGAATGGATAAGGAGCCGTTATGAGCAGCTAGCCCTCATAGATGGAAAGAGGATGAACGTGGTATGTCACGGGCAAATTTATCAGAACCGAATTTCCAGAGCCTTCAACAAAAGAGTCAACCCGAGACAGTTCACACCGGGGCAGCTGGTGTTGAAGAAGATCTTCTCACATCAAGATGAAGCCAAAGGGAAATTCTCTCCCAACTGGAAAGGTCCTTACATGTTTCATAGAGTATTGACAGGAGGAGCCCTCATACTCGCAGAAATGGACGGAGAAATTTGGCCAAAACCAATCAACTCAGATGCAGTCAAAAGATATTATGTGTAAATAATCCTATGCTTTTCTACATGATGTAAATTGAACTACGCTCGACCTGATTCACGTTTAAGTGGGTATACGTAGGCAGCCCTGTGGGTTTGGTCACAATTCAATAAAATTTCCATTTTCCCCATCATCAGAAACTGGGGCAGAATTTTGAGGAGGACTTTCAAAATTCCGAAGCAAGCTCAACCAATCGCAGGATATGAAGCAGTCAGAAGCGTTATTCAGCTAATTGGGCCAGAATTTTGAGGAGGACCCTCAAAATTCTACGGCAGAAGCAGTCGCAATGTCTTTGATCGTGTCACAATCCCTGTTTCATCTAACCAATTTCTAAACTCTATTTTACTATGTCTTCGAAAGTTATGCATGCATGTTTTTGAACATAAACTCTGCTTTAGCGAACGCTACCCCAACAATTTGAACAGGATCTTCAGACGGAACAGAGCAAATCAAGCAAGCAGAGAAAGCACGAACCAACCTTCCCCCCACAAAACTCACAATTTTTCTTTGAATGCAGAAACAAGGGATATGCACACCTTGGAATCACAAGTCTTCATAACAGCAAAGATATCCAAACTCATCTCCAGATAAGAAATACTTTGCTATCACTTATTGTTCATTTCATGAGACTAAGCTCTGTCTCAATCTTGCATGAGGCTAATCCCTGCCTCCCTACTTGCATAAGGCTAAGCTCTGCATTCTATTTGCATGAGACTAAGCTCTGTCCCAACCTTGCATGAGGCTAAGCCCCGACTCCCTACTTGCATAAGGCTAAGTACTGCCTTCTCTTTGCATGGGACTAAGCCCTGTCCCGAATCCTGCATAAGGCTAAGCCTTGCCTTCTCTTTGTATGGGACTAAGCCCTGTCCCGAATCCTACATAAGGCTAAACCCTGCCTTCTATTTGCATGAGACTAAGATTTGTCTCAACTTTGCATGGGACTAAGCCATGTCCCAAATCTTGCATAAGGCTAAGCCCTGCCTTCTCTTTCCATGGGACTAAGCATTGTCCCGAGTCCCGCACGATACTAAACATTGTCTCCCTTGTATTATTTATTCTATTCTCTTGGGCTAAGCTCTGCCCGCAACTCCATGAAAGACTAAGACTTGTCTTGTCGCTCCTAGCATCATGTCTTTGCACCTCATGGGCTGAAATACGGCCAACTTGTCCGAAGGAATCATAGTCTGAAGGCACCATCCTCATAGCCGGAAGACACCATGCCATGGCCTGAGGATCTCTCAAACTTGCATATCATTATTCAAAGGCGTCATGGTTTAGAGACACCATTTTCATGGCCCGAGAACACCATTTCATGGCCTGCAAATCCCTTACCGCACAATTTATGGCCCGGGACATCATGGTCTAAGGACGCCATCCTCAATCGTCCAAAGACAATCCTCATGGTCTAAAGGGAATTTGCATCACGTTTAAATTTACGCAAAGATACATACTTGTAGTGCATCTTTTATTTGCAGGTAACCCGATGAGCAACCATTACTCCAACGGGAGCAATCCCGCTCCATTTCCTTCCTACTATTTCAAACGTGACCGCTCATCGTAACCATTTCACCTATTCAAAACCTTGTGTCCGTTCTTTTGGTAACCTCATCGGTATATTTAGCCGATGAATCCAGAACTACACACGGCCTGATTCATGTAAAACCAGTGATATGTAGGCAGCTCGAAAACCAGAGTGCGGCCTATGTCTCTCAAATCACCATACTCGATCAAAATTGGCCATCATATCTTTACCTAATAACTCTTTCATCCTTCCTGGGTAAAGAGGGGCAGCTGTTCATACCCAATTTTTCCCTATATTATTTCCATAATGCATATATATCTTCAAAACAATGCATGAGCATCAATTAATATTTTTCCATAATTTTTACATTTTTAAAGATTTTTAATTAATTTATCCCAGTATGTTTTATTATATGGACAATTACTAATTGCATCACTATTGGTTTTATGACAATTTTATTGCTTAATTTTATCATTTATATTTACACTAAGCTTTAATTATTTCATGAATACCCGTACTTACATTTTTAGGGTTATAATTGCAATAACTTTACAATAATAGCCCACGAGTGCGTAATTACCTTATTTCACAAGAAAATGACCTTTTGTATTTTTATAATATTAAGTAATTATTTTAAATCAATTTTATCCATAAAAATCATTTTTTATCATTTATTAATTATTTTTACAAATTATTTTATCAATTAAGTGGGTATTTAACAAGTAGCCTCTTTTAATTTGGTTTAATTTCGGACTTTAGCCCAAATTATTACCTCCCAGCCCAATTAAAATCATAGCCCAAATACCCATAACCCAATTCTTAAACCCGCCCCAATCCCATATAGAATCCTGGCCGTTGATCTCAGAAGATCAACGGTCCAGGATCCATTTCCTTTTTTAATTAACCCCCAACACCCTAACCCTAATCACTTCTTCAACTCGGCCGCCCTTGAATCCCTCATCCTCTCTTCTATCTCTCAAGCTCTCCCCTAACCCTAACCGATGTCACCGGAAACCCTTCAATCCATGGCTTTTCCCTTCGATCTCAGGCCCTATTGAAGCCTCCTATCTCTACTGGCTATTCGATATCTTTGTTATTTGATGGAATCTCGAAGAGATTTAACACAGACTTGGTTTCAACTCTTCACTTTTTCGATGAACCTGCCTGTGTTCATCTCTATGTTTGTGAGTATTGTTATCTTCATCTTTATGGCTTTAAACTCCGGTTCTTCACTTGATTTTTCCACCTCGTTCCATTCTTCAAAACCCTAATCTCTTTCTACTTGAGTCTTTTCAGATCCTTGTAGAACTAGGATGTCTAAGTTTATCTGGTATTTTTCTTTAAAACCTTCTATTTTTTTCCCTTATTATTAATCGATTTTAATGTTTTTTCTAAAAAACTAGGGTTTCATTTTCTCTGCAAAAAGGTTCTAAAAGTTTCTAAGTGTTTAAATCCGATTCCCTTTACTGGTTCGACTAATTTTTCATGCTTATGTTCTAAAACCTAGGGTTTCTGCTTATCTCATTGGTTGTTTCAATATTTGTCCGTTCTTCTTTAATTAACAGAGATTAATAGATTTTGTTTGATTAATTAAGGTTCGAAATTATATTATTCTGTTAAGATTGTTACTTTCTATGATTTTTACCTATTTTCCTTATTTGTGAAACATAATTTGGTACTATTTTCCGTAATTACGCTGACTCAATTTCTGGGTTCTAATTTATTCCAACCGACTTATAAATGGCCTTTGACATATTTCTTGCCTTATTTAAACCTCAATCTAAGCTATTAATTGATTCTCCCTAATTTAAGGAGTCTTTCCCGGATTCTGTTGTGTTAATTGATTGGGTTTAGCCCCAATTAATTGGTTAATTTATTTGTATACCTTAATTTTATGAACTCTAATATTCTTTTCCTTATTTATTTTACCCTGATAACTTCTATATAATCCCCCTATTCTGATTTTTAAAACATATGAACACATATAGAGAACCCACACAAACTCTTACTCACACACTCTCACTTGTAGTTCTTTCTGTTGCATCTATTTGTTGCTCTGTCAAGCCGGCTGAAAGCCAAGGCTAGACTCTTGGATAGCTACCTCTTAACTGGTATGTCTCCACTTATGTTATCATTCAATATGCTATGTAATTAGACCTATGTTCTCCCTATTTACTGCTTTTAAACAGCATGTCCATCTCTGTTTGCCCTTATGATTCTGTTCATTGGCAAGTTTTTAACTATTTTGATTTTGTCATGTCCAATGTTTTAGTATGGTTAACACACCTTAGAATAGTCCTATTTTATCCGGAGTACTTGTTCACCTGTTTCTTCACTAGCATATTTTAACTCTTGTCTTGTGTTATGTGTTTACCTTAGCAGGTTCCTGATTAATTCATGATTTCTATGCTCTCAACTTTGCTACCTTTTCTGTATGACTGCCTGATTAGTAACTTGATCCCATCATGTTGATCTATGTTTAATAAATGCCTATATGCTCACCTAGTAATAGCTAATGAACTAAGTCAATCCCAGGCAATGTGAAACCTTATTTGAATTGATTGTCACCCTGTTTTGTCTGTTGCTTGACTACTGAGTTCATGTCTGAACTCCATCGGCTAAATGTGGTCCTGCTTATAGTTCTAGTAATCTGGTAATCTATTTTTATTCACTTCTAAAATCCAAACTATTTTTTTTTCCTAAAATTACCTCCTACTTTTATATACTATTTTCAACTCCTACTCTTAGATATCTAGCGTCCTGCCCCTCCAGTGTGAGCACTGCCTAGGAACCCATGAGACTCCTCAGAACTCTGACACAGTGGGGCTGGCCTTTCCAAACTTGTTCACAAAAACTGTTCTTTGAAAAGGTTTTGGTGTGAGCATTTCTCGGGGTCCTTGAGTCCCTTGGGAACTTTGACACACCAGAAGCCATTTGCTGTATATGGAGTATTGGTGTACCTCATACGTGCTTGAAGGCCTGGCTTCCAAGATTGAAATTGGGCCTGCCAAGGTTCCCTATAGTATAGTGATTTTCATTATGTAATTTTTTTTGGTCTGTAATAATAATCTTGTAAACAGATATGGGTTATTAATAAAAGTTGGGGAGGGATTTTATATATCTTTTATCATATCCGGATAGAAACCATGCCCATAGTCTATCGTGATGATATTTATATGCATTAGAAACCATGTTCATAGGATTTATCTCATTATGCTGAATTTTCATCCTAGAAATCCTTCTTCTAGGTCGTTTATCAATTCCGCATTAATAATCATATTCTCAAAACCTCCATGTTTGCATTAGAAATCATGTTTCTAGGAGTTTTCTTGTTGAATTTTCTTGAAAATTGGCTAACGCCTTTATTTGCCTAGATATCATGCCTATAGGAAATACATATAAAAATCAGTCTTGACACTTAAACATCATGCATATAGGAAATAAGTGTAAAAATATCTTCAACACTTAGATATCATGCCTATAGGGAAAAAATGTACGAAATCAGTTTCTATGTCATAATGCTTGTAATCAGTTTCAGCACATAGAAAGCATTCCTATAGGATCTAAAAGAAGAAATATGCCTATTAAAATCCATCACTGATTTATGATTATGGTCTTATTAACGCTTAGATACCATGTCTATAGGATCCTGCCCGGTTATCATTTAGGCAAGCATGTAGGACAATTAAAATTCTAAAGTTTTAAAACTATGTTTGTTTGACTGCTTATAAACGTGCCCAGATTTAGTAAGTGATAAAAAAACCAATAGGAAAATTGTTAGGTGCCCACCGCCTCGCCTTAATAAAACTACTGTATTTTCTGTTTGTGCTCATTTAGATATCCTTCCTATAGGACCCTAAATCATAAAAACTGCTTGTTTGAATAACGTGCAATTGTTTGCCTATTTGTGAAGGTAAATACTCCCCCCCCCCTCCTTAATTTCTCTTTATGTGACAGTCCTACTTGATTTTTTTGTCACTTAATTTTCTCCTTTTAAGAAACATAGGCGAGTCTAGAACCACCTAATAGAGATCCGAAACACCTCTAGGGCCATAGGTAAGGGACGGGTAGCGCACGCATAGGATTCTTATCATATACTATTAGAACGCTTAGATGATAATGGAAAAGGGGAAGGGTAATTGGGTAGTAAAGGAGATGATGACCTGTGCACCAATGCTACGTGTAACACCTCTATTTGAGGAATGTTACCGAGTATTGCATGGAAGTGATCCGATAGGCTAATAAATCTTGGACCCCCTTTAATTCTTGTTTTGAATGATTTCTATTTGTTTAAATGGATTCATTTTTCTTTAAAGACTAATTCGCTTAAATTAAGTTTGGCGGCGACCCACCGTTGTGGACCTTGAGGGGTGCCTAACACCTTCCCCTCAAGGTAATTTCGAGTCCTTACACAATCTCTGGTAAAGTAAATTGGTTTATGAGTTATTTGCTTTAGGTGCCCTAACGCATCTTAATCTGTTAGGTAGAGACTCTTCAAATTCAATGCCCCGTCCCAAAAGGAAATGAGTTGTCCAAAAATGTCAAAACCCCAATTCCGCGAGGAAAAAGGGGGGCGCGACATCACCCACTCTGGCTTACCACTTAGGTTTCTTCCCTTAGTTGTAATAACCCACCAATATGCCGATAACCAAAATTTTCACCAGTAGATAACCATGCAACCCAATCGTAGGTGGTGGGACTCTCCCACTTAGTCTGAAGCTACTATTACACAATTCCGGAACTCACCAAGATTCTTTCTTCATTGTTGACATGATCTTGCATAACCAACTTGCCAAATTCCTTGAAATCCTTCCATTTGACCTTTCATGAACACTCTGAATCACTAACCACATTCACATATTCGACCTCTCACCGAATAGCCGGTAGAATCCTTCGTAGAAGCTTCGTCAACACCACGTGACTGCTAGCCTGCTCACAGGAGATAACCCACCTGTGGAAATTACATGCTGACATCTTCCAATTCACAGTTGTATTGCATCCTTTTTCATATCAAGCACTCCTTCTTGTTGTATCCAAATCTCTCGTTGTAATAGCCAACATTTCAAATTAAGCCCGTGGACCGAATCACCGTCCACTAAAATTCCCCAAATCACTCTAAACTTTTCCTCAAGGTGTGTAGTTATGCTGCCACTGAACCCATATGCTACTCTGCCACTCTCCCACTTTGGTCAAACACTCTCCTTTAAGCATCTACTCGACTCCTTCTTCTCACACTCGGCCTTCAAGAAGTTTAACCACCTCAAGATGCCTCCCACATGTCCTTCCTCATCCTTCGTCGCCCAGTTGTTGCCTTAAGTCAAAATATATCTATGTAGCACTCGAATCATTAAATCGCTACTAACTTCAAACCTTTCTAAGAATCATCTTCCTCTAGCCATCAACACTAGGAATGTTGATTCAAACATCAACCTTCGCATACCGCGATCTCTGATAGCCGCTTCTCCAGCACTATTTCACGTGGCTCTGCCCCAAAGGAGAATTGAAGAAAACCATAACACTGGTGAACTTAACATGTTCAACAAGGATAATGACACCACGTCACAGATGAAAATTCCACCACGCTCTAAAATACCAAGTCTCGTTACTCCATCAACCCAAACTTGAACACTTATAGTATGATTGCGTTTCTTCCGCCGGAAAAGAAATATCAAGTCTTTGAATTGCGCTCTGAGTAGACCTCCTTTCATGTCATTCACCGCCCCGATACCTAGGCAATCATCCCAGCATCACCTCAATACCGTGTGATAACCAATCATGAGGCATCATACCAACCTGTGCTTAGCCTCAAAGCTCCAGAAATGCAGCTACCGAGCTGAAATGACAGAATATCCTTCTGCAAGGCGACGACAATAGCCCAAACAACTATGCAGGGAGAAACATCCTGCACCACATCTGTAGTACCATTACAATTCCTCAATTCTCGATTCATAGCAAGCGCTTTGCGTAAGATTGAGTAGGAAAGAAACATCGGCATAAGCCTCAAAGGAATCAAATCGCACAATGAGGAATCAAGAAGGAAGTGCTCCTAACAGCCCTGTAGCCTCTCGAAGATAAATCCAAACGTCTCTGTACCGATCTGCAAGACTCTACTAGACTTACTCATAACTCGTGATATCTAAGGGAACCTAATGCTCTGATACCATGTTGTCATGACCCAAAATCCATAATAGATCGTGAAGGCGCCGGACACCATTGTCAGGCAAGCCAATACTAATAGTTAATTAAATTCTCATTTTAGTATTTCTGAAATCATAAATTTCTTCCAAATGTAACTAGCAATAAATAAACTTTAGGGAACAATGTTAACGTTTTCCAATTTCAATAACAAATATCCCATAATCATCCCAAAACCCGGTGTCACAAGTGCATCAGCATTTACTAGGAAGTAAAATAAAATACAATAACTGTCCGGAATACAAATTTGGACAAAAAGAAAGATCCAATTACTCTGAAGGAGACTCTGCTGGCTGCGGATCATCTCATAAGATCACCTAAGTCCTCGTATCAACCACGTCGTTGCGCCCACAAGGCCACTATCCATACATGTAAATGTACATCAAAATGTACAACAAGTGTAGCATGAGTACGAAAACAACGCGTACCCAGTACGTGTCCCGTCTAACCTCGAAGAAGTAGTGACGAGGGGTCAACTCCCACACTTACTAGTGGTCCCATAATATCAGGTACGGTAAAGAAATGAATAAATATGAAGCAGAGTAAATATATGAGACAAACAAGTATAAATTTCGTGGTTAAATTCCCTTTTTTACAATTTACTCAGCTCTCAACTAGCAAGTTCCCTCCGTAACCGGAGCATATACATAGATACAGTGGGTTTCATCAAAGAGGTTGTCGTAATTCAAATAAGGGGAAATCCCTCAGATACACTGGCTTCTAGCTAAATATTACGCACGATTTCCATGAGGATAATATATATATAGGAAATGTCGAGGCGTACGACCCAATCCAACATAAAAGTAAATTGTGCACTACCAGAGGGTCGAGGCGCGAACCATAGACACATCTATTAACCTACCGAGCGAACGGCCCGCTCCCATGAGAGTGTGGTACATATATCCTGCCGAGGAGAACGGCCCGATCCCATAAGAGTAGTAGAAGGAAATACCCCGCTCGCGAAACATACATGCGATGCGGTTACACATAGATTTCTTAAGATATTACAATATTCCTCAATCCCTTTCGAAATTACAAAGTTCGAACGAAACCTTTTAAATATTAAATTCTTAAATTTCAACTCCTCTCAAAACATTTAATAAGCAAACTCAATCTCGCTCCCTCTCAAGGAAAACAATAAATATAAATCAATAACAATATCATCAAGGCATGATGTAATCCTAAAACTACCTGGACATAGGCATAGCTAGTAGCTACGTACAAATAAAAGCACATAATAATTTAGTCCACCTATGGGGTTAATTTCCTCTTACAAGGTTAGAAAGGAGACTTACCTCGCTCTGAAGTTCCATAACCGGCTTCCAAGCCCTTTTGACAACTCAAATCGATGCACAACGCTCCAAAACTAGTCAATAATTATGCAAACCCATAAATGTATACTCAATTACTCATAACAATTCAATTTATAACAATTTCTAACCCCAAATCGAAAGGTCGATAAAATCACCCTCGGGCCCACATGCCCGGATTCCAAAATTGTTCGAAGATAATGATCACCCATAACTTTACGAACCCAAATATATAATTTACTCTCAATTTCATTCCCAAAATCATGGTCAAAATCCAAGAATATCAATTTCTAGGTTTTTCTACAAAATCCCAAACTTCTACCAATTTTCATGCTTGAATCCACAATAAAACTATGTATTTAACTTACAAGAGGTGGGATTAACTTACCTCAGGTTTGATTATGAAATCCCACTCTTCAAAGGCTCCAAAATAGTCCAACCAAAAATGTGAGGAAAATGAGTCCAAACTCGTTTTTATAAAACACACTGCCCAGCCCGACCACTCGCACCTACGGTCACTTAACCGCCTCTGCGGTTCCGCAAGTGCAGACAATATGCCGCTTCTGCGGTCCAGGGCTCCCAGCCCATTCTCCGCTTCTGCACCTTCTCTTCCGCTGGTGCGGTCTCGCTTCTGCGGCGAGATGACCACATATGCGGTCCCTGCACTCCGAAGCCAAAATCGCTTCTGCAACCCTCATGGCCGCTTCTGCGGCTCTGCACATGCGACCAAAACCTCGCAGGTGCGATTACACCAGATGATAGCAGCCCTAAGACTTTCTTCCAAGTCCAACTCGATTCGTTAACCACCCGGAATCCACCCGAAGCCCCGTCCCATCACACCAACTAGTTCCAAAACATAATGCGGACCTGCTCAAGGCCTCAAATCACATCAAACAATGCTAATACCATGAAGCGCACTCCAATTCAAGCTTTATGAACTTTAGAACTTCAAACTTCCTCATCTGATGCCGAAACCCATCAAATCACGCCGATTGACCTCAAATTTTTCACATAAGTCACATTTGACATTACGGACCTACTCCAACTTTCGGAATAGGATTCCGGCCCCGATAACAAAGAGTCCACTTCCGGTCCAACCTCTCAAAAACCTTCAAATTCTAACTTTCGCCAAACAACTCCAAAATGACCCACGGACCTCCGAATCCACTTCCGAACGCGCTCCCAATACCAAAATCACCATACAGAGCTATCCCTAGACTCGAAATCCCAAAAGGACATCAATAACATTGAAATTCACTTTAACCCAAATTTATGAAATTCTTCCAAAAATACTAACTTCCACCATAGGTGCTGAAATGCCTCCGGGTCATCCAAAACCTGATCCGGACATACGCCCAAGTCCAAAATAATCATACGAACCTGTTGGGACCTTCGAATCCCGATTTCGAGGTTGTTTACTCAAAATTCACACTTTAGTCGATTCTTTCAACTTAAAGCTTCCGAAATTAGAATTTTATTTCCAAATCAACTCTGAAACTCCTGGAATTCAATTCCGACCGTGCGTACAAGTCATAATACCTGAAATGAAGTTGCTCATGGCCTCAAACCGCCGAAGAACGTGCTAGATCTCAAAATGACTGGTCGGGTCGGTACAGTGGGAATATCACTTAAGGTGCTTGTGGCCAAAGTTGTTCTTCCATCCAATTTAGGAAGGAACATTTCTTGTGAGACATTCAACGTAATTTGTTTAATACAAATTGGAAATCTTTAGGTTTAAGATTGTTTTTTAGAATGGGGAAGCCAAGATATTTCCCAAACTCGTGACTCAATTTTATACCAAAAAGGTTTCTGAAATAAGAAGAAATTGGGCAACTTTTTGAGAAGATGATTTTGGATTTTAAGTAATTAATGGAAAGTCCATATTCTTGGCAGAAAAGGTCCATACAAGATTTTATGCATTGACCAGTTTTTTTGTTAGCCTTTCCCATTAGGGTATCATCCGCATATAGAACATGAGATAAGGAGGGACCCTTATGATTAGTTTTAATCGGATCCCAACACAATATGTCTACTTGATATTTTATGAGTCTTGAGAGCAACTCAAAAAAAATGATGAATATATAGGGAGATATAGGGTCTCTCTGGTTTGGTACCATTTACCAGGATTCCCATGGATCTATTCCTAATACAATGTGTAATTAATTTGTTTATTTTTGGAGGAAATATGAACTATCTCAGAGTTCTATAGACAAAATACCATTCAAGTTTATCAAAAGCCTTTTCCAGATCTATCTTAATCAACATGTCAAAATTTGAACTTTTTGAACTACGGGGATCATTCATTATTTCCTGGATAATAATGGTGTTGTCACTAGCTCTTCTATTTTTAATGAAGATGGATTGTAGGTGACTAATAAGATATGGGAGAAAAGACTTGAGTCTATTGGCAATGATTTTTGTGATAATTTTTGAGGTTGTTTGTGTTAGCAAATTTAGGTATGAGGCATATAAAGGTCTCATTAGTACCAATAGGCAAGGCTTGGTTTTCAAACACCTTGTGACAGTAATTAATAACAGAATCACCAATAATGTGCCAATATTTTTGATAGAAAAAGGGATGTATACCATCTGGACTATGGGCTTTGAAAGATTTGAAGGAAAAAATAGCCTTAGTAATTTCCACATTTGATAGAGGCATATCGAGCCCGGTTAAATCTATAGTGTTGTGGCATGTGGGGTCTTTAAGGATGGCATTTTTGTGAGTGATGGATTTGGAAGTTGTAAAGGCGTTTTGAAAGTAAGTGATGGTATGATCTAGGACTAATTTAGGGCATGTAGTTCATTCACCATTATCATTAGTGAAATACATAATAGCATTACGACGTTTACGGTTAGAGGCCATTAAGTGATAAAATCTTGTGTTAGCATTGCTTTCATTTAGCCAGGAAATTCTAGAGCGAAGTTTCCAAAAATATTGTTCCATTTTAAGAATATTATTGTACTCTAGTTGTAATTGAGATTCTAAGTCTTGTAAGAAGAAACTCATCTGGTATAATGGAGAAGAATGGATCCCATTTAGTCGAGCTAATAATCTTTTTTTCTTTTTGAAAATATCCCGAAATGTATCATTTTTCCACCTGATAACTATCTCTTTGAAGGTTTTATGTGCACTAATAAGGTTGTTACTAGTCCAACATTGTTTCATAATATTGATAAAGTCGGGGTGTTGATATTTGGCTATAATTACATATTTTTAGTGCATTACGTATCTTACATTTTAGGTGCTTTAATGTTAAATTATACTATATTTGTTGTTAATTGAGTTTATTTTATGTGTAGGTACGTTGGAGATGAATTTGGAACAAATCGACAAATTTGGAGTACATGGTGAATTAATCTTAAATAGTGACTTTCTGATTGAAGACCAATGCAAAGGAAGACAAAAAGAGATTATGCAAAGAATTGAAAAGTAGAAAAGAAAGAAACACAAACGTGAAAGTGAAATGTCAAGAATTTGTAATTGAAGCAGTATGCGACGCAAGCTTTGCTGCTCGTTATAGAGGTTGCGGCGCACAGGCTGAGGCGAGGTGGACTGTGCGTTTTGCCTCGCGAGGCGAGGCTTGTAGCGAGTGAGTTCCGGATTTAAAGCCTATTTTATCTCCTATTTGGTTTGAACTTGGTTATTTCATTTTGGTCTTTCCCTTCACATATAAATAGTCATTAAACATCATTTTTGGGGAAGTTTTGCGATCAGAGGCAAGAATATCACACTTGGAGGAGGCTTCTAACTAGTTTTTCTTCTCTTCTCTTCTCTTCTCTTTTTTTAATTTCATAGTTTATTATTTCTAGAATTTTGGGTGTTGCATAAACGTTGTAGTTTGAAGCTTGAATTGTTCTTATTATTTTATCATATTGGTTTATTTATTCAATCTTGCGCTTAATTATTTGAATGCTTGATCACCAATTGAATAATATCTACGAATCTAGGATTGAACTCGGGAGAGGGAATTCTAGATTCTATATAAGATTGAATAGAGAAAGATCTTAACTCTAAGCGGGGGCAGATTTGCGGTTAGGATAGGAATATACCTAATCGCCTTGATTGGTTACTATACAAGAATTATTAATGCGTTCTTGTTAATTCTAATTCCATAAGAATATAGGCATTAGATTAGCTTGAATAGGCGAGTAGTACTTCGGGAGAAGGCTATGAGAAATATTAATCCTGTCAATCAATAAACCAGATAAATTAATTAGATATTTTAAGTGGAAAACTCAACGGGATTGTTATCCAACCCATAGATATAGAATATTCACTCACATCGAATCCGTCTTTATGCTTGTCGTTATTTTCTTTAATCTCTTAATTTTTACTCTAGATTAATTTTAGTTAAATATTCATACGTTAGGAGTCGCTTGAATAGATTAATTGTTTGGTTTAATTTAGTTGATAGTTAATCACAACTTCCTGTGGGTACAATATCTGGACTTATTACTTGTACGACAACGTATACTTGCGTGTACGACAACGTATACTTGCGTGTGCGTTTGGGAGCAACAAGTTTTTGGCACCATTGTTGGGGACTTAGAAATTAACAATTCTACTAGATTGGATTTTTACTTTTTTTCTATTCAAGTTTTTATTTTTTTATTTTTATATTAATTTAATATTTTATTATATTTGTTGACATGGCATCTTGGAATGATAATTGGTCGAATATTGGTTATTCTTATTGTCGCGATCCTTGTCCATATTGTGGAGGACCACACTTGTGGCAAAATTGTGCATCTCAATCTGATGTGTGGAATTTTTGTAATGTATAAGGTTGTCAAGGTGGCCATTGGGATGGTTGTCCTAATTCTTATTATCCCTCTTAGAGCTATTATTATAATGTTTCTAATATGTTTATGAGTTTGATAGGAGCAATGAAGTGGAGGATATGGAACGCGATGCTCGTATTATGGACATAATGAGGCAAGTAGCCCAACAACAAGATGAAAATCAAAAGGCTATTATTGACATGATAAGGCAAGTAACCGAGCAACAAATTCTTGACGCCTTAGCGATCAAAAGACTTCAGGCTATAATGGACGAATTAATAGCCAATTTCCAAGAAGAAGATCAACTCGACGAAGAGAGTGAGTTTCCACAAGAAGATTACTTTGAAGAAGCATATATTGTGAGCCAATCTTGGCTAGAAGAACAAGCTCAATTGGTAAAATCTCATGGGGTTCTACGTAATGGTTTGTCAAATATGGCAGAACAGCTGATAGACAAAAGAACTGAGCTCAGGCAAGAGATAGACCAATTTGGCTCAGATATCCATGACATGCAGGCTCAATTGAATAAAAAGTTTTAGGCGTATGATGCCCAACAATCAATTGTTGTAGATACTGGCCAGCTTGTGGAGCGGAAAGAGGAATTCCAACTATTCGACCAAATTATTAATGATGCCAAGGTTGATAAGTGTGAAAAAGTGAGGATGTAAAAAGGGAAGTGATTCTAGAGTTGGACCTCATTCTAACCATTTTTCAACATTGTGCTTGGTTGGTGACACGAGAATTGATCCATTTGAGCATATAGAGTCAATGGATGAGGAACAAAGTGCATATATTCTAAAATTTATGATGCCAAGGAGACAAACGTGGTGCATGTGGATCAGGTTTCCCTAGATAATCAACAAACAGTATGTGCCAACAATAAGTATACAAACTATTTAGTCAAGCGGATGGAGGATGGTGGATCAAGGCCAAGTCCACTGACCTATGTAGATGCTAAAAACCACCACGAATATGTTGGTGGCATTCATCTTGAAATTCATCAGGGTAATAAGGCTGGTAGCGAGTTCACATATACTAACTCTCAAGAGCAATCTCAATCTTCAAATTGGACGGGAAAATACAAAGAGTGTGCTTTTCAAGGGGAACCATCTGTTGTGTTACCCAGATCTGAGCAAGGAGATATCTTGATTGATATTAATGATCGGTTCCCTAGTGATATCCTATCTGATATATTTGCAAAAAGGCCAAACAAGAGATGTTTCTATCCATTTGGTAGGTTCTCTAGAAAAAGTAAGGGCAGTAACAGAATTATCAGTTGGGTCATCATTAGGATTACCAGTGTTATCACTAGTTGGGTCAACAGCAGGAGCATGACTAGTTGGCATATCATCATCCGATTGAGTTTCATCAAAATTAATTTCGTCATCATCTTTTTCATTAATAGTATTATAATCATTAGCGTAGAGATCATTCATTAATTCATGGTCTAAAAATTCACCGGATACAAAATTTTGAAAAAATTCAGTGTCGGAAAATTGTAATAAACTATTATCGTTATCAAGAATAGCAGGTGTAGGACGGCTACGGGGTTTGGATCGTGGAGCCGGAGGCGGTGGAGGAGGAACATCAGTACACTAGATTCTCCAGTCTTAAATTTTCCCTTACTCTTACTTTTATCGTGCCCAAAAATATTTCTTAAGGAAGAATTCTTAATTAATCAAGTAATAGCAACTAAATAAAACCATAATATTAAGACTTAAGAGTTGGAACGAGTTTACCGAATTGACGAACAACTTGTTGAAAATTGATTATCGTTGAAGACTTGAAGACACCAATTCACCAACTTCACAATTTTTAACAAATTTTAATAATCTCGATATTTTTTGACTATTTCTTAAAATAAAATAAGTAATAGTAGCAAACTCACAATTTTTTCACTATCTTTTATTTTATAAAGTAAACAATTGTAGCAAGTAATGAAGAAAATGAGAGAGAGATTTTGGTAGATTGATATTGATTTTGTAAGAAAATAGAAGAATGAGGGGGTATTTATAGTACACAATAGGAAAAAATATAATAATAAAAAGTTTGGGGTAAAAAATTAGTTGAGGGGTAAAATGGCTATTTTTTAAAGAGCCAATGCCTCTTTTTTTTAAAGTCAGCAGCTCTTTTTTTTTAAAAGCCAACGGCTATTTTTTTAAAAAAATCCGTTGGGCTGGTTTGGCCCGCCATGGGACCGGTCCGGTCTGGTCCTATGGAGGGCCAAAAGTTTGTCTTCCTTTCACGTTCATGGGATGGATCCCACAATCTCCCCCTCCAGTCCCATGCACCTGAAGGAGGTATCTCCAGTTTTATATATATAGCTCATGCCGACAAGTTCTTTGCATAGATTGAGCTTGACTCCTGGTATTACCTTGGTCAACATATCACGAAGAGGATTAGATAATCCGGAAGAGGCTGTTTTCATGTTTCGAAACCGTGATCTCCTGGTCACGTGACAGCAATTTTACCAGTTACTCTAAAGTTCCCCATCCAAAAAGTTTCACTCCCAGTGTCTTTGTCAAAATTTTTGATTGCCTCATCTTTCTATAGTAAAATATGAAATAAAATTTTGCAGTAAACATAAAAGAAATAGTGTCGTGAAATTTGAAGTTAGGCTTTCATAGAAACAAACACATTTTAATTGAACTTCAGACTTGTTAGTCTCAAATTGGAAACTTCAGGCCTACAACTTCAATTTTAGACCTGCACAATTGAACTTGATTTTGAGGCGTATAAATTTTTAAAAAACTTTACAAATTTGGCTATTCTTTAAATAGGGGTCCTAAAACCGCTATTTTGTGCACCCAACATGTTATAATTGGACAATGTTACCGTAAAAATAGCATGGGCTAGCCAGTTTTCAGACTGGTCATTCAGACATTAAAAAATAGCCACTATTTTGCTGCAACACAGAATGTTCCAGCATAATATATTGGATATCGGTGCACCTGTGTATGAACTTCCAGCATATTATGTTGGAACTCCAACACGCGTAAAGTTACAGCATAATACACTGGAGATTGGAGCACCTGTGTATGAACTTCTAACATATTATGCTGGACCGGTATATTATACTGGAACTCAAGTATAATATATTGTAGTTCCAGTATATTATACTGGAATTCTAATATTTATGCTGGGGTATTTTTCGAATTTTGAGCAATGTTTTCGTTCAGATTTATCTTTACAAGAAAAGTGGCTAAATTTTGATTATTTTTTAAACTGTGCCTATTTTTGAATGACCACTTGTAAATCTGACTATTTTTTAATTTCTCCCAATATTACCCGATACGGCCCAAATATGATTTCTCAAGTAGCACATGACAACAACTTGATTGGAAGTCGATTTCGATCTCGAAACCCATCCTTCACCCAAACATATGAAAAGTTTTCATTTTAAAACAATGGATCAGTGCGGAGCTCGATAAGTATCGCTTCAATTCTTCCAATTCCTGTTGGCATTCCGGGGTCCAGGAGAAATCATTTTTCATTTTGAGTAAGGAGAAAAACTTGTGGCTCAGATCCGATGACCTCGAGATGAATCGACCGAAGGGAGCTATCCATCCGGTTAGCGTCTGTATGACTTTTACACTATCTACGATGGTGATGTCCTCGATGGCCTTGAGCAGGATCGGGGTTGATTTCGATTCCCTAATTTGATACCATAAAGCCAAGAAATTTTCCTAAACCGACCCCGAAAGCACATTCTCGGGGTTGAGCTTCATATTGTACTTCCTTAAGATTTTGAATGTTTCCTTCAAATGAGTCAAATGGTCCTCTGCGCGCAGGGACTTAACTAGCATGCCGTTAATGTAAACTTCCATTGATTTACCTATTTGTTCTTCGAACAGTTTGTTAACTAGGCGTTGATATGTAGCTCCTGCATTTTTTAGCCCGAAGGGCATTACATTATAGCAATAGGTTCCATATTTAGTGACAAAAGAAGTCTTTTCTTGGTCTTCTGGGTCCATTTGGATTTGATTGTACCCAGAGTAGGCTTATAGAAAGGTAAGGATCTCGGGGCCGGTCGTGGCATCGATCAAGCGATCAATGTTAGGCAATAGAAAAGAATCTTTCGGACACGCCTTGTTCAAGTCTTTATAGTCTATACATATTCTAAGTTTGTTACCCTTTTTGGGGACTACGACTACATTAGCTAACCATTCGGGGTATTTTACCTCCCGAATGGATCCTATTTTGAGAAGTTTAGTTACCTTGTCCTTTATGAAGGCATGCTTTACCTCGGACTGGGGCCTTCTTTTTTGCTTCACCGGTTTGAACTTGGGATCCAGCCTCAATCGATGTGTTGTTATCTCCGGTGGGAACCCTGTCATGTCTAAATGGGACCATGCAAAACAGTCCATGTTATCAATAAGAAATTGTATGAGTTTTTTTCTAAGTTCGAAGGTTAACCCCATTCCCAGGTATATCTTTCGTTCTGGCAGGTACTCGATTAGTATAACCTGTTCTAGCTCTTCGACCATTGATTTGGTGGCATCTGAATCTTCGGGAACAACAAAGGTCTGAGGAGTTAGAAAATCATCCTCTTCTTCTTCATCTAATACTTGTTTCTCCGATTTGGTCGAGGATGGGGGCGGTGATTTCTATTTGGCCACCTTCCTATCTTTGGTGCTCGATTTTTTTGAAGTTGATAGTGTCGAGATTGGTGTTACTTCATCGACTGCACATATTTCCTTCACAACATGTTGTTCTCCGTAAACCATTTTTATACCATCCATCGTCGGGAACTTCATCATTTGGTGGAGGGTCGATGGTACTACCCTCATGTTATAGATCCAAGGCCTTCCGAGCAAATCTCATGTCGCCTTCGATGACATGGAACTTAGTATCTTGGATGGTTCTGGCCATGTTTACTAGAAGGATAATCTCCCCTTTATTTGTTTCATTGGCCATATTGAAGTCGTTTAGGACTCGAGATGTAGGTACAATTTGGTTTTGCAGGCCGAGCTGCTCCACGACCCTCAATCTAATGATATTTGCCGAGCTACCTGGATCCACCAAAACACGTTTAACTTGAACATTATTTAACAAGATAGAAATTACCAGAGCATCGTTGTGTGGCTGAGAAATGCCTTCTGCTTCTTCATCATTGAATGATAAAGTGTCTTCGGGCACATAGTCTCGAGTTTGTTTCCCTCTGGTGATAGAAACCTTAGTGTGTTTGAATATAGGCCCATGTGGAACGTCGAACCCCGAAGATCATATGAATGACATGTTGAGTTTCTTCTTGTTCATTCTTTTTGTTAGTGTCTCTTTCCCTGAAGTGATTCTTAGCTCGATCGCTGAGGAATTCTCGAAGATGGCCCTCGTTGAATAATCGATCTACCTCCTCCCTCAACTATCTGCAATATTTGATCCTATGACCGTGTGTGCCATGATACTTACACATTAAATTTGGGTTCCTTTGACAAGGATCGGTCAGTATAGGTCTGAGGTCTTTGATCTTTTCGATAGCCGATACAATGCCCGATGCATCGACGCTAAAATTATACTTTGATAGCTGTGGTGCTTCTGTGGGATCCACATACTTATCGAAGCCAGTTTTACTCATAAGTCCCCGAGAATTCTGTCCTCGATTTCTTCTCTGATCATTCAGGGCGGAGTTGCATCCCAGATCGTTGTTCCTCCGATCTGCAATATATGGCTAGTACCGATTCTTATCCGACCTTGGCTCCCTATCGACGTCCCTCTGATTTTTACTTGCCGACCGGTTTGGTTGTAATGAACCGGAAGGGGCTCCTAGTTGATCATCTTCGACCCTGATCTTCGATTATATCGATTGTGAACATCTGCTCAAGTTACAGTTGGGTATTCGATCAAATTCTGTTTCAGTCGTGATGCTATCGAACTCCTTTCATTCAACCCTTGGGTGAAATCTTGAACGTCCCAATCATCTGTGACCGGTGGAAACTCCATGCGTTCCATTTGGAACCGAGACACGAACTCCCTTAACATCTCATTATCCCTCCGTCTCACCTTGAAGAGGTCCGATTTTCTTGTGCGACCTTTATGGCCCCGGCGTGTGCTTTTACGAATGAATCCGCCAAAATGGCGAATGAATCGATGGAGTTTGGTGGCCTTTTGTGATACCAAATCATTGCTCCCTTCAACAGGGTCTCTCTGAATTTTTTCAGCAACACAGACTCGATTTCGTCATCCTCCAAATCATTACCCTTAATAGCGCATGTGTAAGAGGTAATATGCTTATTGGGGTTAGTAGTCCCGTTATATTTGGGTATGTCAGGCATACGGAACATTTTTGGAATGGGTTTCGGAGCCGCACTCGGGGGGAACGATTTTTGCACAATATTCTTCGAATCCATTCCTTTTAGGATCGGTGGTGCCCCCGGTATCTGGTCAACCCGGGAGTTGTAAGTCTCCACCTTTTTATCATTATCTTCGATTCTCTTCTCTCCTGATTCAATTCTCTAGGTGAGCTCCTCGAGCATCTTTATTACAGCAGGATCGGTTGTCGATGTGTTATTACACGATCTTTCCGGACTGGTTCGATACGTCGAGTAGTCTCCTGCTCGACCCTATTTGGAGCCCTGTGTTGATTCTGTAATTGAGCAATGGCGGTTTGTTAGGCCTGGAGCATCTCGAATATTACTTGGAGACTGACTCCTTCATCTCCTCTACCCTATGTACCTCATCCATCAGTTCGACCTTCTCTACGCATACTCCCTTCGAGTTCTGTGCCTAAGTCCGTATTCAGAGCAACGTGCGAACTGACATCGATTGGGTTGACGAGTGGTGCTTCTCCGAGATCAACCTATGGCACCTCGATTCTTGGAGAAATAACATTCTCGTTTTTCCCGTGAAGCCCGAGGCCATTGTCACCGTATGCGGATGCACTTTGTGAGTTTGAAATGTTTCAACCTGAAAAGCAAAATTCCTGACAAGGACAAGCGTAAAATAGTATGTTTTACCAGAATTAATGCTGAACAATCACTATTATCCTTAGCCTCACGATGGGTGCCAAACTGTTTACCTCGAAATTCGAGTAACAATTAAACTTGTATTGTGGTTATAAGGATACGTGATCTACTTCAATACTAATTAATAAATAATGTAATAAAAGAATGAATTGTGTGTTAAAATAAATCAAACCAGTATTGTGGCAATGTATCGACCTCGATCCAGGATAGCCTCGAGATCAAGTAGTAAGATCAGTAAGAGCAGTAATGAATAATAAGTAATTAGAGAGCAGAGTGTATATTATTTTCAGTGAATATAATGTGTATTTACAGATGAATGGGGTCCCTCTTTATATAGTAGAAGAATCCAAAAATAGGTAAAATTCTAAAAACTGAAACAAATCCCATGATTGGTGTCAATAACCGCCTGATTCGATCTACCCTGTGATTCCCGTCCTGATCTTCGACCAGTCGCTAATATCTCGTCATTCTGTGTGATGACCCAAAGGGTCATCTTGTATATTAGGACTCTATTCTACGCTCGTTATCCCTAAAAATCTTAGTTTTACCCACATCAATTTGCGTGCGCAGTCCGGGCGTAATTCTAGAAAGCCTTTACGTGAAAAATTGAAGAAATAAAAAATTTTGGTATTTAAAAGTGATTTTAGTTGACTTCGGTTAATGTTTTGAGTAAACGGACCCGGACCAATATTTCGACGGTCCCTGTGGGTTCGTAGTAAAATATGGTACATGGGCGTATGTCTGGAATCGAATTCTGAGGTCCCTAGCTCGAGATATGAATTTTTGACAAAAAATGAATTATCGAAAATTAATGATTTGAAGAATTTGCTTAATGTTTGATCTTGATGGTATCGGGTCCGTATTTTAGTTTTGGAGTCTGGTACAGGTCCATTATGATATTTAAACCTTGTCTGTGAAATTTGATGAGAAACGGAACTGATTTGACGTGATTCGGACCCTTAGTTGAGATATATAGAAAATTTAAAGTGTTCATGAGAATTTCATGTGTTTTGGTGCTAAATTCGTAGTCTGAGATGTTATTTTGGTGATTTGATCGCACGAGCAAGTTCGTATGATGTTTTAAACTTGTGTGCATGTTTGGTTTGGAGCCCCGAGGGCTCGGGTTCCATTCGGGCGATGTGCAAGTTGAGTTAAACCTCAACAAAAGCTACTGGTGCACCAGATCTGGTGTGCTCGCACCTACGAACCCTTGGTCGCAGATGCGATCTCGCAGGTGCGAGCGATAGCCCGCGGGTACGACCTAGGCCTGGACTTCATTTCTTCGCAGATGCGGACACCTCTCCGCGGGAGCAGGACTGCAGAAGCGGAACCCTGTCCGCAGGTGTGGCCCAGTTCTTTTTCGTAGAAGCGGACGTCTTGTCCACACGTGCGGATGCGCAGTTGTGACCAAAGCACCACAGATGCGAAGGTCGGGCAGTTAGTTCATTTAGTTCGGACTCCAGAGGCTATAAAGTTAGGAACAAGTTCACTTTTATTCAACTCCGTCGTGCAATTCTTAATATCTCAATACTGATTGAAATCTTCTATTCTTATTCTCTCGCAGATGGCGAGAACACGTACCACTCATTCCTCTGATGAGCAGCCAGATCCTCTTACAACAGCTCCTACGAAGGGCAGAGGTAAAGCCCGAAGCCGTGCCAGAGGCCGAGGCAGGGGTAGGGCTCAGCCTAGGGCTTGAGCATCAACTCCACCTACGAAGCATCAAGTAGAGTTCAACGAGGAGGTTCCCGCTCATACCGTTCCGGCCAGACCAGCTCAGGTCCCGGAGGGGTTTATTGCCACCCTGGTGCTCCAGGATGCTTTGGTCCGATTAGTGGGCCTTATGGAGAGTGTGGCCCAGACTGGCGCATTCCCCATGGCACCAGCCGTATCTCAGGCTGGAAGAGGAGCCCAGACTCCTGCTACTCACACTCCGAAGCAGATGGCTCCCCAGTTTCAGACTCCAGCAGCCCATCCAGTTGTAGTAGTTCAGTCGGTTGCTGCAGCACAGCCCACTGATGGGTCAGTAATGTCCTCCGAGGCCTTGTGGAGATTGGATAGGTTTACCAAGCTTTTCCCAGTCCATTTCAGTGGTGGCACTTCAGAGGACCACCAAGAGTACCTTGATAGTTGTCATGAGGTTCTTCGGAGTATGGGTATATTGGAGACCAATGGGGTCGACTTTGCTGCTTTTCAGATGACTGGTTCTGCGAAGAAATGGTGGAGGGATTATTTGTTGACCAAACTAGTTGGGTCGCCTGCCCTTACTTGTGACCAGTTCTCACATCTCTTCTTAGAGAAGTTTCTGCCTATCACCTTGAGAGAGGAGCGTCGCTGTCAGTTCGAGCATCTCCAGCAAGGAAGCATGATTGTTACTCGGTATGAGACTCATTTTGTGGATTTGGCCCGCCAAGCTATTCTTTTGCTTCCCACAGAGAGAGAGGGTGAGGAGGTTTATTAAGGGTCTTACTCAGCCTATCAGATTGCATATGGATAAGGAGATAGGGAGCGAGATTTCTTTCCAGGATGCAGCTAATGTGGCTAGGCGAGTCGAGATGGTTCTTGGACAGGGACGTCAGGAGTCGGACAAGAGACTTTGTCATTCTGGTGAATTCAGTGGTGCCTCATCTGGAGGCGGGGGTACTTATGGTAGAGTCCATCATCCAAGGCCATTTCATTCAGCACTCAAGTCATCCTACGGTGCCCCAGGTGGTCGTGGCTCTTATATGCCTTTTTCTGATCAACCAGCCTACTGTAAACCACCAGCTCCTATCAGTGCACCTCCTCTTCAGAGTTTTCAGGGTGGTTATTCAGGTCGACAGGGTCAGTTTGTCGGCCAACAGTCTCAGCAGCCAAAATCTTGTTATATTTGTGGTGATTCCAAGCACATTGCTAGATATTTCCCTCGTGCATCAAGCAGTTCATAGTACCAGAGTTCTTACGCCATGGTTCTGGCACCAGTAGCTGCACCGCCTGCTCAGCCAGCCAGAGGCAGGGGTCAGGCAATTAGAGGTAGGTGTTAGATGGTTAGAGGTGGAGGCCTGCCAGTTAGAGGTCATCCCAAAGACATGGTTCAAGGAGGTGGGGCCTAGCCCCGATGTTATGTTTTCCTAGCCAAACCTGAGGCTTAGTCATCCAATGTTGTTATCACAGGTACTGTTTCAGTTTGCAGTAGAGATGCTTCCGTTTTATTTGATCTGGGGTCCGATTACTCCCATGTGTCATCTTATTTTGCTTCATATTTGGTTGTGCCCGGTGATTCTTTGAGCGCCCCAGTATATGTGTCCACGCCCGTGGGGGATGTTATTGTTGTATATCGCTCGTGTGTAGTCACTATTGGGGGTTTTGAGACCAGTGTAGACCTTTTTCTCCTTGATATGGTTGATTTCAATGTTATATTGGGCATGGATTGGTTGTCACCTTATCATGCTATTTTGGACTGTCACGCCAAGATAGTGACATTAGCCTTGCCGGGGTTGCCTCAATTAGAGCGGAGAGGGACTCCTGTCCATTTCTCCAGTAAGGTTATCCCTTATATGAAGGCTAGACGTATGGTCGAGAAGGGGTGTTTGGCCTATTTGGCTTATGTTCGTGATCCTAGTGTTGAGGTTCCTTCTATGGATTATGTGCCTGTTGTTCGTGAGTTTCCTGAGGTATTTCCTGCAGACCTGTCGGGGATTCCCCCCGACAGGGATATTGACTTTTGTATTTACTTGGCTCTGGGCACTCAACCCATTTTTATTCCGCCATATTGGATGGCCCCACCAGAGTTGAAAGAATTAAAGGAACAATTGCAGGATTTGCTTGATAAGGGCTTTATTAGACCTAGTGTCTCGCCCTGGGGTGTGCCAGTTTTATTCATGAAGAAGAAGGATGGATCTATGAGGATGTGTATAAATTATCGGCAGTGTAACAAAGTCACTATCAAGAACAAGTATTCGTTGCCGAGGATTGATGATTTGTTTGATCAGCTTCAGGGTGTCAAGATGTTTTCAAAGATTGATTTGAGATCTGGCTACCATCAGTTGAGGATTAGGGCATCTGATGTCCCTAAGACAGCTTTTCGAACGCGGTATGGGCACTCTGAGTTTCTGGTGATGTCCTTTGGGTTGACCAATGCCTCTGCGGCATTTATGGACTTGATGAATCGAGTGTTCAATCCTTATCTGGATTCCTTTGTGATTGTGTTTATTGATGATATCTTAATATACTCCCGCAGTGGGGAGGAGCATGAGCAACACCTCAGGATAGTGCTCCAGACTTTGAGAGACAGTCAATTGTATGCTAAATTTTTGAAGTGCGAGTTTTGGTTGGATTCAGTTGCTTTCTTGGGTCACATCGTATCAGCAGAGGGTATTCAGATAGATCCTAAGAATATATAGGCATTCAAGAACTGGCCTAGACCCACTTCAACTATGAAGATCAGGAGTTTCTTGGGTTTGGCGATTTATTACCGTCGATTTGTGGAGGGGTTTTCATCTGTAGTAGCCCCGATGACCAGGTTCACTCAGAAGGGTGCCCCATTCAAATGGTCGGATGAGTGTGAGGTAAGCTTTCAGAAGCTCAAGACAGCTTTAACTTCAGCGTCGATGTTGGTATTACCATCAAATTCAGAATCTTACACGTTATATTATGATGCCCCCGTGTTGGGCTCGGAGTGGTATTGATGCAGGAGGGTAGGATGATTGCATATGCATCTCGGAAGTTGAAAGTTCATGAAGAACTACCATGTACACGATTTGGAGCTTGGCGCTGAAGATTTGGAGGCATTATCTTTATGGTGTGTCATGTGAGGTTTTCACGGATCATCGCAGCCTTCAGTATTGTTTCAAGCAAAAGGATCTCAATCTGAGGCAGAGGAGGTGGTTGGAACTATTGAAAGACTATGATATCACTATATTGTATCATTCGGGAAAGTCCAATGTGGTGGTCGACGCATTGAGTAGGAAGGCAGTGAGTATGGAAGCCTTGCATTCATTCCATTCCGTGAGAGACTGCTAGCTTCAGATATTCAGTCTTTGGCTAATCAGTTTAGTGAGGTTGGATATTTCAGAGCCCAGCCGTGTTCTAGCTTGTACAGTCACTTGGTCTTCCTTGTTTGAGCGTATCAGAGATCGGCAGTATGATGACCCTCACTTGATCCTTAGGGGGAACAGCTCGGCACGGTGGTGCTAAGAAGGTTACCGTTGGAGATGATAGCATTTTGAGGATGCAGGTTTGTCTATGTGTGCCTAATGTTGATGGGCTTCGTGAGTTGATCCTTGAGGAGGCTCACAATTATCGGTATTCTCTTCACCCGGGCGCTGCCAAGATTTACCAGGACCTGCGACAGCATTATTGGTGGAGGAGGATGAAAAAGGATATAGTTGCTTAATGGATCAATGCTTGAATTGTCAGCAGGTGAAGTATGAACATCAGAGACCGGGTGGTTTGCTTCAGCAGATGGAGATTCCTAAGTGGAAGTGGGAGCGTATCACTATGGACTTTGTTGTTGGTCTCCCACGGACTCAAAGAAAGCTCGACGTCGTGTGAATTATTGTGGATATGCTGACTAAGTCACCGCACTTCATACTTGTGGCAGTTACCTATTCTTTGGAGCAGTTGGCAGAGATTTATATTTGAGAGATCGTCCGTCTTCACGTTGTGCCCGTGTCTATCATTTCTGATCGAGGTATGCAGTTTACCTCACACTTCTAGAGGGAAGTACAGCGAGAGTTGGGTACGCAGGTTGAGCGGAGCACATCATTTCATCCTCAGACAGACAGGAAATCTGAGTGTAGTATTCAGATCTTGGAAGATATGCTTCGCGCTTGTGTTATAGA
Source organism: Nicotiana knightiana (assembly GCA_005239525.1). Taxonomy (NCBI): domain Eukaryota; kingdom Viridiplantae; phylum Streptophyta; class Magnoliopsida; order Solanales; family Solanaceae; genus Nicotiana; species Nicotiana knightiana. Next base: position 60,168 of record ML423537.1, read on the forward strand.
CTTCGGAGGATCGAGGAATCACTTCTTGACCCTTTCAGAGTTCGCCTACAATAATATCTATCAGTCGAGCATTCAGATAGCTCCTTATGAGGCGTTATATGGTAGACGGTGCAAGTCGCCAGTTGGGTGGTTTGAGCCGGTGGAAGCTCGGTTGTTGGGTACAGATTTAGTACAGGAGGCCTTGGACAAGGTCAAGATTATACAAGATCAATTTCGTACAGATCAGCCCAGGCAAAAGAGTTATGTCGACCGTAGAGTTCGTGATGTGGTATTCATGGTCGGGGAGAAAGTATTGCTTCGGTTATCGCCCATGAAGGGTGTCATGAGATTTGGAAAGAATGGCAAGTTGAGCCCTAGATATATCAGGCCTTTTGAGATTCTTGATAGAGTGGGAGAGGTGGCTTATAGGCTTGCATTTTCTCTAGGGTTATCATCTGTTCATCCAGTATTCCATGTGTCCATGCTCCGGAAGCATAATGGTGACCCGTCCCACGTATTAGATTTCAGTTATGTCCAGTTGGACAAGGATCTGACTTATGAGGAGGAGCCAGTAGCCATTCTAGACCAAAAGGTTCGTCAGTTGAGGTCGAAGAGTTATCTTTCATTTCGAGTGCAGTGGAGAGGTTAGCCGGTTGAGGCAGCTACTTGGGAGTCCGAGTCGGACATGCGGAGTAGATATCCCCACTTGTTCGCCAGTTCAGGTCTTTTCTATGTTCGTTCAAGGACGAACATTTATTTTAGAGGTGGAGATTGTGCTGACCCAATGGGTCATCTTGTATATTAGGACTCTATTCTATGCCTGTTAGCCCTAAAAATATTTGTTTTATCTACCTCGATTTGCGTGCACATTCCGGACGTAATTCCGGAAAGCCTTTACGTGGAAAATTGAAGAAATAAATTGTTTGGCATTTAAAAGTAATTTTAGTTCACTTCGGTCGATGTTTTGAGTAAACAGACCCAGAACCGTATTTCGACGGTCTTGGTAAAATATGGGACCTGGGCGTATGCCCGGAATCAAATTCCGAAGTCCCTAACTCGAGATATGAATTTTTGACTAAAATTGAATTATCGAAAATTAATAATTTTGAAGAATTGTCTTAATGTTTGATCTTGATTGTATCGGGTCCGCATTTTGGTTCATGAGCCCGGTACATGTCCATTATGATATTTAAACCTTGTCTATGAAATTTGGTGAGAAACGGAACTGATTTGACGTAATTCAGACCCTCGATTGAGAAAAATAGAAATTTTAAAGTGTTCTTGAGAATTCCATGTATTTTGGTTCTAAATTCGTAGTTCGAGGTGTTATTTTGGCGATTTGATCGCACGAGCAAGTCCGTACGATGTTTTAGAATTGTGTGCATATTTTGTTTGGAGCCCCGAGGGTTCGGGTGCCATTCGGGCGATGCGCGAGTTGAGTTAAACCTCAACAAAGGCTGCTGGTGCACCAGATCTGGTGTGCCCGCACCTGCGAACCCTTGGTCGCAAATGCGAGCTCGCAGGTGAGAGCGATAGCCCGCGGGTACGACCTAGGCCTGGACTTCATTTCTCCGCAGATGCGGACTCCTCTCCACGGGAGCGGGACTGCAGAAGCGGAACCCTGTCTGTAGGTGTGACCCTAGTGGCCCAAGTCTTTTTCGTAGAAGCGGACGTCCTGTCCACACGTGCGGATGCGCAGGTGTGACCAAAGCACCGCAAATGCGAAGGTCGGGCAGTTAGTTCATTTAGTTCGGACTCCATCCATTTTCTTCTTATTTCCAAAAGGATAGGAGATCTAGGGAGATTTCAAAAAGGCATTTCTTCCCCAAATCATAGGTAAGTGTTCCTTAACTCGTTTCTTTCAATCTTTTACTTCTTTTTACAAACATTCAACCTAAAATCTAGGAATTTCAAGGTAGAAATTGGGGGTTTGGGTAGGATTAGGAATTTTTGAGAAATTGGACCTCAATTTGGGGTCAGATTTCGAAACTAATTACATATTCGTACACGGATTTTGGTCCAAACCTCAAGTTTTAACCAAGCGGGCCCGGGGTCGATTTTTGACTTTTTGGGGAAAAATTCGGGAAATCTATAATTGTTCATTGAAATTGATTTCTTCAGCGATAATTGATGGTATTAAGCTAATTATGACTAGATACGAGTGGGTTGGAGGTGAAATTCTAGAGGAAAAGCGGTACTTGAGCAGTGAGTGGCTTGCGGATTGAGGTAAGTGTCGCGTCTAACTTTGTCTTAAGGGATTAGGTATCAATTGACTACTTACTACATGTTTGGTTATTGAGTACGATATATAGGTGAGGTGACGAACACCTATGTGTTGATGTCAAGTCATAGCACGTGAATGAGTCTATTGTGGTAACTATTGTAGTCTCTATTCAGCTTGTTCATGCTTAACTTATCTAATTGTTATGTTGGGCATCTCGTATCCTGTTTTAATGAAATTTAGTAAGTGTTGAGTATTGACTCAAAGTTGAGCTTGATATTGTGACATTAAACATTGAAGTAAGACCGATTTATGATATTTTTGTCTCTCTGTATTGTTGATTTTTGTTTTGGTAAGGAAGAGTGTAAATCACGAAGGGTGATGTCATGCAATGTTGTTGAGTGAGTGATAATACACGAAGGGTGATGTCGTGCCATGTTTTGTGAGTGATAATGCACGAAGGGTGATGTCGTGTTATGTTTTGTGAGTGATAATGCATGAAGGGTGATATCGTGTCATATTCTGAGAGAGTAAAAGCACGAAGGGTGATGTCGTATAGTTCTATTATTCATATGGTTAGATTGAGAGTAAAAGCACGAAGGGTGATGCCGTGCAATTTTCTTTACTGTTTTTACTTGTTTATTTCGTTAAGTCATATTGATTGATTATGTCTTGTCCTTATTTCTTATTCCTTACATTGTAAATCCCTCAGCATGTCCCCTTCCCATTATTGCCTGTTTTTATCTCTTTATTTCTATTGTTTCTACTTGTATGATTATTCTGTTCAGGTTATATGTGGGTGTCGTGTCCTAGCCTCGCCATTACTTCGCTGAGGTTAGGCTCGACAATTACCAGTATTTTGGGTCAGTTGTACTGATACTGCACTCTGCACTTTCTGTGCAAATCCAGGTATCGGTCCGAGCTGATTCCGAGATTTGTAGCTGACTTCTACGCAGGAGACCCAAGGTAGATCTGCCGACGTCCGCAGATTCCTGGAGACCCTCCTATATGCTCATTACTATTTTTCTTTAGTTTATAAACATTCGTATACTTCTCTTTCAGTCAAATACTTGTAGATAAATCATAGTAGGATGTAGGGTGTGACTCCAGATCGTGGGTAGATAGATATATAAATGTCATATGCGCAGTGTTATTGTGATTTTTCGCTTCTTTATTTATTTTTCATGTGTTGGTTCGTAGTAATTCTCCGTAAATTTTAAGATTCTTATATTGTGAATCTCTAATATTGGCTTGCCTAGCAAGTGTAGTGTTAGGCGCCATCACGGTCCCGATGGTAGGAATTCGGGTCGTGATATTCTGTTACCATAACTGGCTTGAGCATTTCGATCTTCATGTCTTCGAACACAGACTTAGTCCATTATTAACTTATTCTCGAGATAATCTTTCGGGCCTATAAAATCGGACACACCCGATTTTATATACAGAAAGGATGAGAGAAAAGATAGCGAAATGACACTGGTGCAAAAAACAAATATACATGATACATATATAGGTGCCCTAGATTTTTTAATAAAAGTTTCATTTAGATCGACGTACAATAATTATTGTCTTATAATTCAAGCGAAAAGTCGGAGAGAATACAACGTGTAAAGTCCTCTCTTTCTTCTTTAAACAGAAGATCAAACAGGATACAACATGTCAAGTCCTCTCTCTTCTTTTACAACGTGTTTGGATGGTTGTTACACATTATTTTATAATGTATCATGTTGTATTATATTATATTGTATGTATTGTTCGATAAATATATGTTTGGATAAATTATATTATTTGTTATTGTTTCATGATATTATGCACTAACAATATGAAGAATAAATTTTCAATATTATAAAAGAAATTTATAATACGGGATAAATTTATTATATAAAAAGGTAGGGTAAATGATAAAATTTAATAATAATGAAGGATGAGATGAGAGAAAAAGACAAGATAACGATGGAACCACACCAAATTGATCGGTACATAAAATGGCATATTTTGTCATTACGTAACGACGAATTTAACAATATACAATAAAATTTAAGTAACAACCAAAACAAACATCATATTTAAAGTAACAATACGATACAATACAATAGGTAACAACCATCCAAACGAACTGTTAAAGCAAAAGATTGGCGAGAATACAACCTATAAAGCCCCGATTTTCTTTTATTTTCTATGCCAAATAATTACCACCCTACTGCTCAAAATAGTAAAAATATATAAACAATGTCTAGTGCAAAAAGGATAATTCATGAATCTTGAAAGATGGTTCACACATATATTAGGTTGATATTTACAATTATGTTTGATTCAAAAGGTGGATTAATGCTTCTACTTCTATACGAGAAACATAGATGAGATATATTGCCTCTCTTTTTTAGATACTATTACACATCAATATCTTGTTTAAGGTAAAAAAATCCAAAAGGTAGTGTCAAATCTAGTACTATATAAATTTTTATTGGTCAATTGTCAATCATCAGGATTTTTCATAAACCATGTGCCAATTTGCATATTTTTGCCCCACCCTTAGATGCAAATAATCATTTGTTTTTATAAGAACAAAATTTTTTGAACATTCTAAAAAAAAGTATTTTTTAAAAATTATAATTTTATAACCGTCACTTATAATTTTGTAGTAACTTTTTTGGTTAATTTTACACAATCAAAAATACATTAACTTGTGTAGATCACTTATTAGCCTATCAAACTTACATAGTCTCTCGAGTTCTTAACAAAAAATCTCGAGTTCGACTTTACAAATAAAAGGCCTTCTGATAAAGAGTCTTTATCTTTTTTAGTGGACATATAATTTAAATATCGAATAATTAAATTGGAAAAAGTCATATTTCTTACAACATGATGTACAATGAAGCGCTCCCCCCCCCTT
>ML423537.1:74773-87131 GCA_005239525.1 Nicotiana knightiana
AAATTCTTGTGTTTAAATTCTCCCTTGTGAATTAAAATTTTGTTATAGTACTGGTAGGGAGTCATGCATGTTAGGCTGATTCAACAATTTATGTATAAAAAATAATGATAATAATCTTAATAAATGAATAAATAATAATAAAATTAATACTAATAATAATTAATAAATAAATAAATAAATAATTAATTAATTAACTGTGCATAGTTTACCAAATTCGTGTTATAATTATTGAGCTTTGACCTACGAGGTATGTGCCGTCCGTGTGGCGTTAAATAAGATACGTTAAGTCGGGTATATAATTATGGGGTCTTCATGAATCGCATCTCGTTATAAGTATTGTGAAGGTTTGAAAGGAGATTATTGCTAACGTGAAGCTGTTTGATAATTCTGTAATTGGCTATGAACAACAATTAAGAAAATAGAGGCGGTGAGTATGGGAAGCCTTGCGTATATTCCAGTTGGTGAGAGACCGTTAGCTTCAGACATTCAGACGTTGGCTAATCAGTTCGTGAGGTTGGATATTTCGCCCAGTAGTGTTCTAGCTTGTATAGTCGCTCGGTCTTCCCTATTTGAGCGTATTCGGGAGCGACAGGATGATGACCCACATTTGGCGGCCCTTAGGGACACAGTTCGGCACGGTGATGCCAAACAGGTTATAGTTGGAGATGATGGTGTTTTGAGGATGCAGGGTCGTTTATGTTTGCCATTTCAGGTAATTTTCTATGTCCGTTCGAGGACGAACGTTTGTTTTAGAGGTGGAGATTGTGATGACCCAAGGGGTAATTATGTGAAATTAGACTCTGTTCTAGGCTTAATAACCCTAAAAGGGTTAATTTTAAATACTCAATTTGCGTGCACAGTCCAGGCGTGAAACCGGAAAGCTTTTATGTGAAAATATGAGAAATAGTAATTTCTAGAGTTACAATTTTATTAAAATTGACTTTAGTCAACATTTTAAGTAAACGGACCCGGATCTATATTTCAATGATCTCGGAAGGTCCACAGTAAAATATGGGACTCGGACGTATGCCCAAAAATGAATTCCGAGGTCCCAAGCCTTAGAAATCAATTTTTGAAAGAAATTATTTTGCTGAAATATTAATGAAATAAAGAAAGAAATTTATGTTTGAAACCGTTGGTATCGGGCCCGTATTGTGGCTCCGGAGCTCGATATAGGTTTTTTATGATATTTAAGCCTTGCCTGTGAAATTTGGTGAAAAACGGAGTTCGTTTGACGTGATTCGGACATCCGGTTAATAAATAGTGAACTTTAAGTGTTCTTGAGAAAAATAATGAGTTTTGAGGTTTAATTCATAGTTTTACATGTTATTTTCATGATTTGATTGCACGAGCAAGTCTGTATAATGCTTTTAGACTTGCGTGCTTGTTTGTTTTAGAGCCCCGAGTGCTCGGGTGAGTTTCAAATAGGTTTGGGTTGTGTTGCGCTCGTTTTTCTTATTCTTCGACGTCGTTTCTTCAAACATAAATGATATCATATTGAACAAATAAACTTCGATCTCTGTTTTGAATGAATTATTAGATCCGTATCTTAATTACGGACCCGTAGCAAAAAGAATCATCAAATTTGGACATCGTATGAGGATTTTATAGTCATTTTACTAAGGTTGCCATATTTTTCAGGTTAATTACGAAATTACATCTGACGACGTATTAAAAGTCTGCACTATTTGCAAATATTAAAACCTACATATCTCCTTCATTATAAGGTCAAATTGAGTGATTCAAAAGCCTAACTTGACTAGGATTTTCCAAGGAATCCATTGGAGATATAAAAATCGAGTTTCGGGATCATTTGGCATGATAAACAAGGCAGAATAACTGGAAAAAAATATATATAAAACGGGCAGACTTCTTCTTCTTCAAATTTTCGAACCCCAAAGCCCTAGGAACGAATTTCTTCACCAAATATCATCCCCAAGTCATAGGTAATAAATTCTAAACTTTACTCTTTCAATTACTCATTGTTTTTCATCACTTTTAAATCAAAAACTAAGAAGTTTCATGGTAAAAATTGAGAGTTTGGGTAGAATTAGGGAATTTTGTAAAAATTAAATCTTTACCTCGAATTGAGGTCGGATTTCGAAACTAATTGTATATTTGGGTTCGTGGGTGAATGGGTAAATGTAATTTGGTCCGAACCCCGAGTTTAGACCAAGCGGCTCCGGGTCGGGTTTTTACTTTGTTTTAGAAAACTTAGGAAAAATTATAATTGTCAGCAAAATTAGTTCCTTTAGCATTAATTAATGATATTAAGTTTAATTTAAATTTATTTATTGATGCTTAAGAAAATAATCAAAGGAAATTAGTTACTCGAATTCTAACATTGGCTTGCCTAGCAAGTGTGGTGTTAGGCGCCATCACGATCCCTAAGGTTGGGAATTTGGGTCGTGACACCATAATAATGAAATTATTTTCTTATTTCATCTTAAACCTCCTTTTAGAGGTGAGTGTGGTATATTCACTATCACTAGCACGTTCATATTCTTCCAAGAATGAATATGTATCCATAAATCAGATGTTGTCACATCCACATCATGAATGAATCATAATATATATGTGCTTTACAAAATTTCATGTCAAATCGATGACAAATATTACTTTCAAAGAGTGAAGGATTATTTTGAGAATCTTTATTATTCTCATTATCACAATGATGACGATTATAATTTCGTCTATTGCCACATCCACATCCATTGATACCTCATGGTAATAATTTTGTCTTCTTTCAGACTTATCATATATTGCTATCATGTTCTCTTAAGAGGAATGAGAATGAAGCAAAACCAATGGGACGGGTTTTCACTTTTTTGCCCACAATCATACATGAATTTGATCATGACAAGGCATAGAAATTTTACCGCTTTAGGTGGCTATAATTTCTTGCAAACTCTATTAGAGTTATAATCAAAGTTTATTGTCTTTGCTTGTATTTAAAATCAAATTATAGAATTTGAAGAATTTAAAAGAGAAAAATAAAGTAAAATTGACAATCATTATACTCAATCCCAAAATTTTTACTCAATTGATTACAGTCTCGTGCTGATAACGTGTTATAAAATAATAAAAGAAGAAGAAGAGTATTGAAGAGAAAGAGAGAGAGAGAGAATTCTTATTGACTGAGATGAATTACAATGGAATAGGACCCCTTTATTCCGAGGAAAAGAGGGACTTAGCCACCAAGTAAAATCCCTAAAATCTCTCTAAAATATACATTCACCTTAAATAAAACTCTATTTATAACAACTGGTATGTTCGACGAGAATAGTGAGAGAACTTCACCTGACACACATGTTACATAATAAATAAGCAAAGAAAATATGCCAAAAATAAATAGAGTGCCCTAAATATATGAATCATTAAGAAAATTAAAGCGAACTTTCTCATCTTCCATAAAATAAAAAGATAATATAATTAACATCAAAGAGAATATTACATGAGCTTTACTATAAAAATAACACATACCTTGACCCTCACTCTAAGGGTCAAGGTATTTAGTCCAACACAATTTAAGGGTTTCTTTCTTTTATGCCAATAAATACTATTAAAAAAGAAAGAAAAGGACATATATATACAATAATTTTGACTATTAATTAGAAAAATAACATAGAAAATGCAACATAAAGATAATTTCTCAAGTAGAGAGAGAATACCTTGACGCATAATCAGTTGGTTATGTTTGAAACTTGGTGTCACGACCCAAATTCCCAACCTCAGGGATCGTGATGGCGCCTAACACCACACTTGCTAGGCAAGCCAATGTTAGAACTCGAATGATTTATTTCCTTAATTTATTACTTAAGCACAAATAAACAACTTTCAAAGGAACTTAATTAGAATAATTCCCAACAACAGTAAAATAAAATAATAATAATAATAATAACCATTTAAATAAAACGGATCATGAACTAATTTTGTAAGAAACTCTAAGACTACCCCAGAGTCTGGTGTCACAATCCACGAACTACTAAAGAATACTTTATATAATGGCCGAAAGAAATGGTGCAACTGCTCTGAATATACTAAAACAGTTTATAAAAATAGGAGAAGACTCTCGGGATCTGAGAATGCCGGCAGATATACCTCGTGTCTCCGAATAAATAGATGGCTGCTCAAAAAATCTCTACTGCTGGCTAGTACCTGGATCTGCACAAAAGAGTGCAGAGTGTAGTATCAGTACAGCCGACTCCATGTACTGAGTAAGTGCCGAGCCTAACCTCGGCGAAGTAGTGACGAGTCTAAGGCAGGGCTTTAACAATAAACCTATGATATTAATATATATACGATAACACAATAAAACAATTCTACACGAACAAGAAAATATATCTGAGACAATAATTATAAAACAGGAATGAAATCTAAACACATCAATTAAAATACTGCAACAATAATAAAGTAACACAACCGCCTCTTTCAGGCCTTAGCTATAACCAATCCTCAACAATTTCCAAGTTTTCAACTTTATCTTTGAATAAATATAGTGTATAAAATAGGAAGTTTCAAATCTTTGGTTTTCAAGAAAACAAAACAGTAAAAATAAACATTTAGCATTTCAAATCTTTATTTTCTTTGAAAATAAATAAAAATATAAATGTCTTCCCTTATCGCTCCTTGTTACGGCATGTAACCCGCTCCCACCTGTCCTCCCTTATTGCTCCTCCCTAAATATATCACCCTTATTGCTCCTGTTGCGGTGTGCAACCCGATCCCACCTGTCCACCCTTATCACTCCTTGTTGCGGCGTTCAACCCGCTCCCACCAGACATATCATATCAATTTATTCATAAATTTTTTTTTAAAATTCAGGCCAAGCCTTTCACAATACTGTTATTTCCACAATTTCAAACAGAAAGTCATATAGCTCGTAAGCTTTAACCAATATCATTTCCCAATAAAACCAACCAGAATATAAGTAAACACTATAACACTGTCAATCCAGCTCAGTCTTTATATACTAAGATAAACTCAAGAGAACAACCAACATTTTTAACACACTTACAACAACAATTGGAAATGACTCAATGAAACCCAATAACCACGTGAACCTCAACAATTACGAAACAGTTAGACTCCATTTCTCACAACTTTCTCAATATTATCAAAATGAAACCACCAGGAACGTAAATATATATATATTAAAATTCGTAAAAATAATACCAAACCTCTCAATCGTTGTACATATCACAAGGAAACCAGCTCAAACAACCAAAACTCTTTCCAAATAATCACAACAATATCTAACAACAGATCAACAAGGCCAAATAGTCATAGAAGCAATAATAAACATATAACAATTAGGACGATAATCAATTAAGTTGGGAACGGGAAGGGGAATCATGTTTAACAATTAATTTGGGTGGTGCATAGATACTCGTAACCACACCTATACACCACGCCCATGCATTTCACATAGCAAACAAGTGAGGAGTCCTATTCCCTCAAGCCAAAGTTAGACCAAACACTTACCTCAATTCCGCAGGCCACTCACTGCTCAATTATCGCTTTTCCTTTTGAATTCACCTCTAAATTGCTCGAATCTAATCACAATTAACTTAATATCATTAACTAATGCTAAAGGAACTAACTTTATTGAAAAATATAATTTTTCTTAAGTTTTCTAAAAAAAAGTCAAAACTCGACCCCGGGCCTACTTGGTCTAAACTCGGGGTTCGGACCAAATTACGTTTACCCATTCACCCACGGACCCAAATATGCTAGTATTTTTAAAATCCGACCTTAATTTGACATAAAAATTCAATTTTTACAAAACTCCTTAATTCTACCCAAAACATAGATATTACCATGAAAATTCTTTGTTAAAAGTGATGCAAAATAGTAAGGAATTGAAAGAACAAGGTTTGGAATTGATTACCTATGAATTGGGGATGAAGATTTCTGAAGAAAACTCGTTTTTAGGTATGGAACTTCGAAAAATTGGGGAAGAAAGTGTTATGCCCGGTTTATAATCTGATATTTATAATAATTGGACAGGAGAACTGTGCGATCGCGGATAAAGAGGTGCGATCGCACAGGGTAAGGGACAACTGAGTTGTGCGGTCGCAGGAGGGATTGTGCAATCACACAGGGTAGGGGTAGGGGTAGTGCGATCGCGGGAGGGTCTATGCAATCGCACAGTACAAATTTTGGGGCCCCCTGAGCTTGCACTGTGCGATCGCGGATAAGGCCTTGCGATCGCACAGGGTTCCAAACAGGCCTTCTAAATTTACTTTGTGCTATCGCGGACTTTACTATGCGATCGCACAGAGCAATTACCTGGACACCAGAAAACTTAAAACCAGCAATTACTTCAAGTGCAAAAAAAACATCATGTGGTCTACCCGAAACTTACCCGAGCCCTCGGGGCTCCAAACAAATCATGCACACATGTCTAAAAATATCATACGGACTTGCTCGTGCGATTAAATCATGAAAATAACATGTAATTCTGTGAATTAAACCTCAAAACTCATTATTTCCATCAAAAACTTTTAAAGTTCATAATTTCTCAACCGGATGTCCGAATCACGTCAAACGAACTCCGTTTTTCATCAAATTTCACAGTTAACCTCTAAATATCATAACAAAGTTTTACCAAGATCCGGAACAAAAATACGGACCCGATATCAATGATTTTTAGCATTATTTCTTTTCTTTAATTTCAGCAAAACAATTTCTTTCAAAAATTGATTTCTAAGGCTTGGGACCTCGGAATTTATTTTCGGGCATACGCCCGAGTCCCATATTTTACTGCGGACCTACCGGGATCGTCGAAACACGGATTTGAGTCTATCTACTCAAAATGTTGACCAAAGTCAATTTTTATAAAATTTAAATTCTAAAAATCACTATTTCTCATATTTTCACATAAAAGCTTTCCGGTTTCACGCCCGGACTGCGCACGCAAATCGAGGTATTTAATTTTAGTCTTTTTATGGCTATTAAGCATAGAATGGAGTTTAATTTTATAAAATGACCCCTTGGGTCATCACAATCTCCACCTCTAAAACACACGTTCGTCCTCGAACGGACATAGAAAATTACCTGAAGTGGCGAACAAGTGTGGGTATCTACTCTGCGTGTCTGACTCAGACTCCCAAGTACATGCCTCAACGGGCTGGCCTCTCCATTGCACTGAAACTGAAGGAAAACTCTTAGATCTCAATTGGCGAACCTGCCGATCTAAAATAGCTACCGGCTCCTCCTCATAAGTCAAGTCTTTGTCCAACTGGACAGAGCTGAAATCTAACACGTGGGACGGGTCACCATGATACTTCCTGAGCATAGACACGTGGGATACCGGATGAACTGAGGATAACCCTGGAGGCAATGCAAGTCTGTAAGCTACCTCCCCCACCTTATCAAGAATTTCAAACGGCCCGATATACCTAGGGCTCAACTTACCCCTCTTCCCCAATCTCATAACACTCTTCATGGGCGACACACAAAGAAATACTCGCTCTCCAATCATGAATGACACATCACGGACCTTTTGATCGGCATAACTCTTTTGCCTAGACTGAGCTGCACGAAATCTCTCCGGAATAATATTGACCTTATCTAAGGCCCCCTGAACTAAGTCTATAATCAATAACTGAGCCTCTCCCGGCTCAAACCATACAACTGGAGATCTACACCGTCTACCATATAATGCCTCATAAGGAGCCATCTGAATGCTCGACTGATAACTATTATTATAAGCAAACTCAGCTAACGGCAAAAACTGATCCCATGAGCCTCCAAAGTCAATAACACAAGCGCGGAGCATATCCTCCAATATCTGAATAGTACGCTCGGACTGCCCGTCAGTCTGAGGGTGAAATGATGTACTCAACTCTACTCGGGTACCCAACTTACGCTGAACTGTTCTCCAAAAGTGCGAAGTAAACTGTGTACCCCGATCAGAAATGATAGACACGGGTACACCATGAAGGCGAACTATCTCCCGAATATACAGCTCAACCAACCGCTCTGAAGTATAAGTACTTGCCACATGAATGAAATGTGTTAATTTAGTCAGCCTATCCACAATAACCCAAACTGCGTCAAATTTCCTCTAAGTCCGTGGGAGTCCAACAACGAAGTCCATAGTGATACCCTCCCACTTCCACTCAGGAATCGCTATCTGCTGAAGCAAACCACCAGGTCTTTGATGCTTATACTTTACTTGTTGACAATTTAAGCGACGAGCCACATAAGCCACAATGTCCTTTTTTTCATCCTTCTCCACCAATAATGTTGTTTCAAATCTTGGTACATTTTAGCTGCTCCTGGGTGAATGGAATACTTAGAACTGTGAGCCTCCTAAAGGATCAACTCACGAAGGCCATCAACATTGGGCACATATAACCAACCCTGTATCCTCAAAACACCATCATCTCCAACTATAACCTGCTTGGCATCACCGTGTCGAACTGTGTCCCTAAGAACAGCTAAATGTGGGTCACCATCCTTCCGCTTCTGGATATGCTCGATTATAGAAGACCGAGTGATTGTACGAGCTAGCACACTGCTGGGGGAAATACCCAACCTCACGAACTGATTAGCCAACGTCTGAATGTTTGAAGCTAACGGCCTCTCACCAACTGGAATATACACAAGGCTGCCCACACTCACCGCCTCTATTTTCTTAATAGTTGTTCATAGCCACTTACGGAATTATCAACAGCTTCATGTTAAAAATAATCCCTTTTCAACCTTCACAATACTGATGACGAGGTGAGATTCATGAATACCTCATAATTATATACCCGACTTAAAGTGTCTCATTTAATGCCACATGGGCGACACATACCTCGCAGGTCAAAGCTCAATAATTCTGACACGGATTTGGCGAATCATGCACAGTTAATTAATTAATTTCCTTGTTTATTTAAATATTTATTAATATTCTTATCATTATTTTTTATACATAAATTTTTGAATCAGCCTAACAGGCATGACTCCCTACCAGTACTATAACAAAATTTTAATTCACAAGGGAGAATTTAAACACAAGAATTTTCGTCACCAGGACCTCGCCCTTACATAACTTCCACCACGGCTCGTAGCCCGATTTAAACATCTCAAATCATATTAAAATGCGAGGATCTCGTCCTCAATTCTAATCGCAAGCAACATGCGTATCGTGCCAATCAAAACATTCCATTTCCTTCCTTTAAATATTTTTCGTTAAACAAAATTATAACACGTAATGATAGACGCAGCTATCTCCATAGAATATCTCAATACAAGTATTCACATAAGTAGATCTTTGAGTTACGAAGCGCACCCGAGAGTAGAGCATATTAGAAGAATTTTATTAGTTTTTCATAACCGTATTAAGTTCAGGAAATCATCACTTTATACTAATTAGAGATTGTTCTTGTAATGACACCATTTAATATAACGACCTCAGTCATACCATGAAAAATATATCATCAGGCTGGGTCTCCACCTCTAGGAATCTAACCTCCACTTTCGACATTCCGACCCTTTTTTCCCTAGCTGGTCATGTAGTTGAGTTGTAACTGCAATGGGGCACGTAGTCTGAGTGTTCTGATGAAATATGACTCTCTCAAGTCTAGCTCAATTTCTACCACTAGCCGAAATGAAGTATCAACTTGCCCTGAGTCGTCCAAAATTTTACGATCATATTTGAGTCCTTTAATGAGTCTGTGGACTTGCTTTCTGGCTAGATAAACCGAAGTGGGAGTGTGACGGGCTGACTTATCGAACCTGGTAGCATGTTCTAACACCGTCATATGACCTGACGCAACCGCTCAAACCTTATGCACCACGCATTATGGAGGGTCCGAGAAACAAATTCTTTCAAAAGCATTTATGAGAACTAAGTCAAACAGTTGATGTTGCACTGGCTGGTCATCCACTTCGTAGGCTTGCCTCAACCACCGGCGACCAATTTCTCCTTTACCTTGTTGACTTAACACCGCTGAGCCGCCCCACTTATTCATGTACTCTTCGCTATTCCTTAGGGTAACTCTTATTCCTATTGATGCACAACGGTCCCACAAGTAAAGCTTTATACAGATAATATAGTCTAGAAACTTGTCAACCACTGTACTCCCTCTGGAGCACCCCAAAATCCGCAACTGTAACTTCTACACTGAGTAAACCTTCGGTAGATCTAAAGTTGTTTATATAACTCATTTGGTACTAAGGTATATGGTTATTAAGGAGACAGACACACCGCAATCCTTAGCTTTATCTCTTGCAAAAATCTCAGGCCTTATACCTTTCCAGCCAAAATTGATATAACACATGACCCCAAAATCTATTCCTTGACAGTGGACTTCTCCACTTGGCACGAAGTCATAGGTCACAATGCCTGATAATCCGCAATGTTAAACTTCACAGCTCATATAATTTAACCCTGTTGCTTTCAACTATTCCCTTGTTTTGCAATACTGGAGTAGCTACAAATCCTTCTAGAATCTGTATTAGTCCCACATGTACCGACTGAGCTAGAACCTATACGTCTAGATCCATTTGAGACAGTAGAATACGTGTTGATGTTCGAGCTTTAGACTGAGCTCTACTTCTGTCTCTTCCCCTAATCATGGCTGTCATTGGGGATTCATCTCTTGTCCGATTGTAGACGCTTTGCGTGTTGTCGAGATTTTGTGCGAGGAGAAGAATAGACAAGTTCAATCATCAATGGTAGAATAAATTCACACGATAGAGTAGAATAAAATGTAGTTGTTTCCTAACTCAATAGCCTCCGAAAGATAAGTACAGACGTCTCTGTAACGATCCTTCAGACTCTACCAAGTTTGTTCGTGAATTGTGAGACCTAAGAAACCTAGTGCTCTGATACCAACTTGGCACGACCCAAATTCCCAACCTCAGGGATCGTGATGGAGCCTAACACCACACTTGCTAGGAAAGACAATGTTAGAACTCGAATGATTTATTTCTTTAATTTATTACTTAAGCACAAATAAATAACTTCCAAGGGAACTTAATTAGAATAATTCCCAACAACAGTAAAATAAAATAATAATAATAATAATAATAATAATAACCATTTAAATAAAACGGATTACGAACTAATTTTGTAAACAACTCTAAGACTACCCCAGGGTCTGGTGTCACAATTCATGAACTACTAAAGAATACTACATATAATGGCCGAAAGAAATGGTGTAACTGTTCTGAATATACTAAAACAAATTTATAAAAATAGGAGAAAACTCTCGGGATCTGCGAAACCGGCAGATATACCTCGTGTCTCCGAATAAATAGATGGCTGCTCTAAAATTCTCTACTGCTGGCTAGTACCTGGATCTGCACAAAAGAGTGCATAGTGTAGTATCAGTACAACTGACCCCATGTACTGAGTAATTGACGAGCCTAACCTCGGCGAAGTAGTGACGAGGCTAAGGCGGGGCTTTAACAATAAACCTGTGATATTAATATATATACAATAAAATAATAAAATAATTCTACACGAACAAGAAAATATATCTGAGACAATAATTGTAAAACAGGAAGAAAATCTAAACACATCAATTCAAAAACTGCAACAATAATAAAGTAACACAACCGCCTCTTTCAGGCCTTAGCTATAACCAATCCTCAACAATTTCCAACTTTTCAACTTTATCTTTGAATAAAAGTAGTGCCAAAATATCAAAACAGTAATATAAAATAGGAAGTTTCAAATCTTTGTTTTTCAAGAAAACAAAACAGTAAAAATAAACATTTAGCTTTTTAAATCTTTATTTTCTTTGAAAATCAGTAAAAATATAAATGTCCTCCCTTATCGCTCCTTGTTGCAGCGTGCAACCCGCTCCCATCTGTCCTCCCTTATTGCTCCTCCCTAAATATATCATCCTTATTGCTCTTGTTGCGGCGTGAAACCAGATACCACCTGTCCACCCTTATCACTCCTTGTTGCGGCGTGCAACCCGCTCCCACCAGACATATCATATCAATTTATTCATAAAAGAAATTTCACAATCCAGGCCAAGCCTTTCACAATACTGTTATTTCCACAATTTCAAACAGAAAGTCATATAGCTCGTAAGCTTTAACCAATATCATTTCACAATAAAACCAACCAGAATATAAGTAAACACAATAACGCTGTCAATCCAGCTCAGTCTTTATATACTAAGATAAACTCAAGAGAACAACCAACATTTTTAACACACTTACAACAACAATTGGAAATGACTCAATGAAACCCAATAACCACGTGAACCTCAACAATTACGAAACCATTAGACTGCATTTCTCACAACTTCCTCAATATTATCAAAACGAAAGCACCAGGAACGTATATATATATATATATATATATATATATATATATATATATATATATATATATATATATAAA
>ML423537.1:87176-118873 GCA_005239525.1 Nicotiana knightiana
TATATATATATATATATATATATATATACGTGTGTGTGTGTGTGTGTGCGTGTGTGTGTGTGTGTGTATATATGTATGTATATATATAATTCGTAAACCAAACCTCTCAACCGTTGTACATATCACAAGGAAACCAAAACTCTTTCCAAATAATCACAACAATATCTAACAACCGATCAACAAGGCCAAATAGTCATAGAAGCAATAATGAACATATAACAATTAGGACGATAATCAATTAAGTTGGGAACGGGAAGGGGAATCATGTTTAACAATTAATTTGGGTGGTGCATAGATACTCGTCACCACACCTATACACCACGCCCATGCATTTCACATAGCAAACAAGTGGGGAGCCCTATTACCTCAAGCCAAAGTTAGACTAAATACTTAGCTCAATTCCGCAAATCACTCACTGCTCAATTATCGATTTTCCTTTTGAATTCACCTCTAAATTGCTCGAATATAATTACAATTAACTTAATCTCATTAACTAATGCTAAAGGAACTAACTTTATTGAAAAATATAATTTTTCCTAAGTTTTCTAAAAAAAAGTCAAAACCCGACCCTAGGCTTGCTTGGTCTAAACTCGGGGTTCAGACCAAATTACGTTTACCCATACACGCGAACCCAAATATGCTATTAGTTTTGAAATCCGACCTTAATTTGATATAAAAATTCATTTTTACAAAACTCCTTAATTCTACCCAAAACCTAGATTTTTACCAAGAAATTCTTTGTTTTTGCTTTAAAAGTGATGCAAAATAGTAAGGAATTGAAAGAACAAGGTTTGGAATTGATTACCTATGAATTGGGGATGAAGATTTCTGAAGAAAACTCGTTTTTAGGGCTGGAACTTTGAAAAATTGGGGAAGAAAGTGTTCTGCCCGGTTTTTAATCTAATATTTATAATAACTGGACAGGAGAACAGTGCGATCGCGGATAAAGAGGTGCGATCGCATAGGGTAAGGGAAAAATGAGTTGTGCGATCGCAGGAGGGACTGTGCAATCGCACAGGATAGGGGGCAGGGGCAGTGCTATTGCGGGAGGGTCTGTGCAATCGCACAATACAAATTTTGGGGGCCCTTGAGCTTGCACTGTGCGATCGCGGATATGGCCTTGCGCTTGCATATGGTTCCAAACAGGACTTCTAAATTTACTTTGTGCTATCGCGGACTTTCCTATGCGATCGCACAGAGCAATTACCTGGACACCTGAAAACTTAAAACAAGCAATTACTTCAAGTGCAAAAAAACATCCATGGCCTACTCGAAACTCACCCGAGCCCTCGGGGCTCCAAACAAATCATGCATGTAGGTCTAAAAATATCATACGGACTTGCTCGTGCGATAAAATCATGAAAATAATATGTAATTATGTGAATTAAACCTCAAAACTCATTATTTCCATCAAAAACTTTTAAAGTTCATAACTTCTCAACCGGATGTCCGAATCACGTCAAACGAACTCTGTTTTTCACCAAATTTCACGGTTAACCTCTCAATATCATAACAAAGTTGTACGGGGCTCCGGAACCAAAATACGGACCTGATATCAATGATTTTTAGCATTATTTCTTTTCTTTAATTTCTGCAAAATATTTTCTTTCAAAAATTGATTTCTTTGGCTTGGGACCTCGGATTTCATTTCTGGGCATACGCCCGAGTCCCATATTTTACTGCAGACCTCCCAGATCGTCGGAACATGGATCTGGGTCCGTCTACTCAAAATGTTCACCAAAATCAACTTTTATTAAATTTAAATTCTAAAAATCACTATTTCTCATATTTTCACATAAAAGTTTTCCGGTTTCACGCCCGGAATGCGCATGCAAATCGAGATATTTAAATTTAGTCTTTTTATGGCTATTAAGCATGTAACGGAGTTTAATTTTATAAAATGAACCATTGGGTCATCACACTTGGAGAACCAAATTAAGCAATAGACCTTTCGTCAAATCGGATTGAATTAAAGATCATGTAATAGAAATTGTTCCCATTGAATACCTTAAAATTTGAACACCAAAGTGAAAGTACAGGAGAGGGGGTTAATTACTTATTTTAAAAATAGTTATTATAAGTTGACTAGTTTACCAATTAGTCGACTAGAAGTAATAGCGAGATGGTAAGAAGTATAAAATTAAAATGCAGAAATAAATTCCAGGAATTAAAGACACTGGAGTTTTTATACTATTTCGGATTCAATGTGCATCCTAGTCCAGTCCCCTTGGGTTGCAAGGGTGTTCTCTTTCAGTGATTGAGTTTCTTGAGTACAAAGTGAATGGTATAGTTTTACACCAACTGCTTAGTTTCTATGTCTCTCGTCTTTTCTTGATACAATGTGATTTTTTCTCTTTCTTCTCTAACTTGTTATACAACAGATCTAGTAGAGCTACAATGTTTGTTTGAAGTAGAATAAAGAGAGGGTAATTAGTTTGATCAAAGTATATTTCTTCAAATCTGATATGATCGTATATATATTTTCCAGGAGTCCTTGAAGTTTGGAGAGATTTGCTAACCCAATAGATTTGATCCTTGAAAGGAATCGAAGATTGATTCTTTCCAAGAATAAGGTTGAATCCCGTTATACTTCCTTGATGAGTAGGCTTGATAGGTTTCCATCTTTAAGCCTTGATATCCACCGGATTTCTAGGGTTGGCTATGCCTTTGCCGAAACTTTAGTACTTATTTCCTTTTTATTATTGATAGCTTCAATCATCTTCTGATCGATATCTTCCTTCAGCTTTGATTGCTCTCCTTGATGGCTTCAATCATCCTCTGATTGACATCTTCCTTTAGCTTTGATTGATTATCTATTTTCGGATCTTTATTGCTTCGCTGATTCCTTGATGGCTTCAGTCAATCTTTGATTGATACTTTCCTTCTTTCTTTGATTCTGATTGATTAACTTGAGTCTCTACATCAAATACACTTATATTATTTTTCATCATTAAAACTAAACTCTAACAATCCCCCCCCCTTTTTTGATGATGACAAAATAATATGCATAAACATCAGTTAACTTCCCTGTAAGTTTAATCCCCCTCAATGGGTGCAGTTGACTCCCCTTCAATTAGTCCACTCATGTACCTACATAAATTATCTTTTTCTCCCCTTCTTTGACATCAGCAAAGAGGGAATAACACTAAAGCAATAACATAGCGCACAAACATTAAACATGCAATATAACTAAGGATGGCATGATAAGCATGCAGAGTCATAAAGAAAAGAAAAAAAATATCCAGTTGACTGGTTAACAGGTCCAAAACATCAAAATTCAAAAAAAATTATTTGAGATTTCCACCACTAATGACGTAGAAAATAGGTAAGAGTGTTGCAGATGGCCTCCTTTAGACGATCAAAGCTGGAATTTACTTCAACGGTGACTCCAGCAATCCTGTCATGAACTTCCTTGAAGGCTTTGACTGCATTTTCTCTAAGTCGCTGAATATTGACCCTTATCTTGGCGTCGTCCGACCATGTTTCCTTCGAAATTATGTGGATGTCGCCAACAGTGGACTGAGTGGCAGTAAGGAGTTCTTGGATCTTGGTCAGCTTGGTGTCAATAGAAGTCAATTTTTCAATGATAGCAGGATCACTTGCATTGTGAAGAGAGACAGAGGATTTAACCTTGGAGTCAAGTTGAGCACTTTTTACTTCACCGTCCTGTTTCTTTACCCAAGTTCCCTTTACACACATATACTCCATACTAGCGAAAGCCCTTAATTGTAGGATTTTGACACAGAGACGAGGGTATTTTGAGATAGAGATATTGTGGTCTTCTAGGATATAAGAGATGGCCATTCCATAAGGCAGACTGGTGGGATCATCAGCACTCTCTATCATAAAATTTATGACTCAGGAGGATAACTTGATCTTGAGTTTGGTCACAAGACAATAAACAAAAAAATTGCCTATTTGAGAGAAGGTAGAGAATGATCCAGTTCGAGGAAGAAGAGTGGTTGCAACTATGTTGGCTAAGACACGAGTTTCAAAGTAGACATCACTAGGACCTAACTGGTTTGGAAGAGAATCAGAGGGGCACTCAGCAATACAACGATTTGCTTGATCAAAAGAAATTTCAAAATCATCAGGCCAAGTGTTTTTGAAAAGCATTGGAAAACTATAGCACTTACACGAGAAAATTGAGTCTAACGTTGCACAATCAAGAACAATGCGCTTACCCAGAACTAAGGATTCCAACCTATCAGGCTTACTAGAACAAAGATTTGCATGGAACATTGGGGTAAAGAGAGGAATTTTGACCAACCCTTAAAAGCAAAAATATCCTTTACCTTATAGTTGAGGGTTTCCATGACATCAATATCAACAATTCTTCCATGAGCAATGGGCTTGTCTTTTAAGGCAAGAAAGAAATCCTTGTTTGGGGAATCCCAAAAATTGAGGTGTGATTCGAAGGAGCTTGAAAGGTCTACTCTGGATTTTTTAGGAGTAAGGGTTTCTGGAGGATCTTCCATGGGCCATTTTCCTAGAGATTTTTCTCCTAAGTGAGAGTAGTCTAAAAGTTCTACATGTGAAGAGGTAAAGCCTTTGGAGCGGTCAAGTCATAAGTCTACGGGTTCTGGGGGCTGGGAAGAGGGTTTGCCTCTGGACCGAGTACTTTTTCTGGTGGAGGCAGAAGGGGTTTTGGGGTGTTTATCCATGGGAGTACCTACTTTGAGAGAAGGGGTTTCTGAACAGATTTTCTGAAAGATGAAGACGAAGAAGTCAGAAAGAAAGGGTTCAGAGTTTAAGAAGGAAATATTGACGGTTGAGTATATGAAAGGAAAGGATGTCAGTGAAGAGTCATGATGATTGGTTTTCCTTTATTGGAAGCAACGATTGATGTGAAAAGAGAGGGAAGAATGGAGGTGGTACATTAATGAGTACACGCACAAAAAATTTGAACATCAGTCATATAATAAATTCAAAGACAAATAAGTCCTAATTTTTGAAATTACGAGAAATAATGCCAAGTAAATCTCTTAAAAGACAGAATCTATCTTCTAGTAGAGACTTAGTGGAAATATCAGCTAATTGATTAGTAATACTAACAAATGAGAGTTTTATATCACCTTTGATAACATGATCTCTAATACAATGATGCTTTATGTCTATATGCTTAGTTGTAGAGTGATGCACAGGATTCTTTGAAAGACATATAGCACTAGAGTTATCACAAAAAATTTGAATAGGTTTGAAAAATAATTCATAATCACCCAATTTGAATAGTAAAACTGATCCTTATTTTTTACTATTCCAAGAAATCAAGGATTTTCCCAGTAATTGACACGTGTCACTGGTGTTTTTCCTGTTTTCCTTGTCACCTGCAAGATCAACATCTGAAAAACCTTCTAATTTGAAATTGTTAGTGCGTGTATACAATAGTCCATGAGAAGTAATTCTAATGAGATAACAAATAATTCTCTTTACTGCAGTCAGGTGGGACTCCTTAGGAGCTGACTGAAACCTGGCACATTTGCAAACACTAAACATGATATCTGCTCGACTAGCAGTTAGGTAAAGTAAAGAACCCATCATTCCACGATATTTTGTTTCATCAACGGGATTTCCTTTTTCATCTCTATCAAGATTTGTTGTCGGACTCATGGGTGTGCCAATAGCTTTAGCATTGCTCATGCCAAATTTATGAATTAGCTCCTTCGTATATTTCGTCTGGCATATGAAGGTTCCTTCTTCAGATTGTTGGATTTGGAGTCCAAGGAAGAAATTAAGCTCTCCCATCATACTCATCTCAAATTCACTTTGCATAAGCGTTGCAAATTACTTGCACAACAAGGGGTTAGCACTACCAAATATAATATCATCAAAATAAACTTGAACAATAAGGTTACCTTCTGAAGATATTTTGATGAATAGAGTAGTATATACCTCTTATAAACCTGTGATCAAGTAGAAATGAGCTGAGTCTTTCATACCATGCTCGTGCAGCTTGTTTAAGTCCATATAGTGCCTTGGTTAACTTATACACATGATAAGGAAACTTTGAGTCTTCGAATCCCGGAGGTTGTTTGACATATACTTCCTCCTCAATGAAACTATTTAAGAAGGCACTCTTGACATCCATCTGGAAAAGTCATAATTTCTTGAAGGATGCATATGCAAGAAGGATTCGTATTGACTCTGGTCGAGCTACTGGTGCAAAGGTTTCATCATAGTCGACTCCCTCTTGTTGAGAATACCCTTGAACTACTAGTCTGGCTTTGTTTCTTATGACTTTGCCATCCTCGTTGAGCTTATTTTTGAAGATCCGTTTAGTTCCGATTATAGTAGCGTCTACAGGCTTAGGCATCAATTTCGATACTTGGTTCTTACCAAATTGATCCAGTTCTTCCTGCATGGCCTGAACCCAGCTTGAATCTTTGAGAGCCTCATCTATCTTCTTTGGTTCAATCTGGGAGATCAAGGCTAAGTTTGCCTTCTTCTTGTGAGCTCCTCTGGTTTTCATCCCTTCACTTGGATCTCCTATGATAAACTTCTGAGGGTATTCTGGTTCACTCTTCCATTCATTTAGTCGTGTTATGCTTGTAGGAGTAGTTGACTCTATCTGTGCTTTTGGTTGACTGTTGCTAATTTCATCAGTCGACTCTGTGACATTTTCTAACCTGTTAGTTGACTCTTGGAGATTGCTTGGCTGAGTTGTTTCTTGATTTTGATCTTCATCGCCTACAATAATTTCTTTCTCGGAGTGTTATTTTCATCAAATACCACATGTACTGATTCTTTTACAGATAAATTGTGTTTATTATAAACTCTAAATGATCTACTGTTTATAGAATAACCTATAAAAATATTTTCATCACTTCTTGGATCAAATTTACCAAGATTTTTCTTACCATTGTTGTGTATGAAACATTTGCTTCCAAAAGTATGGAAGTAGCTTATGTTGGGCCATTTACCTTTCCACAATTCATATGGAGTTTTCTTCAAGATTGGCCTTATGAGACATCAGTTGAGAATATGGCAGGCTGTACTTACTGCTTTTTCCCAGAAGTGGTTTGGCAATGAGTATTCTAGTAACATGGTTCTAGACATATCTTGTAGAGTTCTATTTTTTTGTTCCACTACCCCATTCCGTTGAGGAGATCTTGGGGCTGAGAAACTGTGAGTGTATTCTTGATCATTGCAGAATTCTTCAAATGCTCTGCTCTCAAATTCTCCTCCATGATCACTTTGAATCGTTGTAATAAGATATCCCTTTTCTCGTTCAACTCTTTTACAGAAGATCTCAAAGTTTTTCAAAGCTTCATCTTTGTGAGATAGAAAAATCACCCATGTAAAACGTGAGTAGTCATAAACAATAACAAATGCATATTGTTTTCCTCTTATTCTAGCAGTTCTAGCAGGTCCAAACAAGTCCATATGAAGCAGTTGAAAAGGCTTAGATGTAGACACAATGTCTTTGAGTTTGAAAGAGTTCCTAGTCTGCTTACCAATCTAACATGCATCACACACAAGACTTCTAGAAAAATTAGTTTGGAAAGACCAATAACTAAATCATGCTTGGATAGTTTGTCTATAAGATACATACTAGCATGACCAAGTTTCTTATGCCATAACCATGGATCATCAGACATGGATGTTAAGTAGATATGACCATCTATATTTTCAAAGACATCAAGAATATAAACATTTCCATACCTTTTTCCTGGAAAGATTATTTTACCTGACTCATCTTCAATAGCACAACCTGTTTTCTTGAATTTTACCTCATATCTGGAATCACGTAGTTGGCTTATACTTAGCATATTGTAGTTGAAACCATCTACGAGATAGACTTCAGTGATATCGCAGTTGTTATTGAATGGAACTGCGTTAGTGCCAACTATCTTCCCCTTTGAGTCATCTCCAAATTTAACACTTCCACCATTTATTTTAGTGGCATGTTTGAACAGGTTTTTGTCACATGTCATATGGATGGAACACTCACTATCTAGGTACCATTTTCCTTTGTGGATCTTCATGTGGTGTTCCTGCAAAATGTAGCAATTACTTTCTCTTAGGTACCCAAGCTTGGTTGGGTCCTTGTTGGTTAGTATTACTAAGATTAGGGTTGTCTTTGGGTTTCCAAATCCACTCTAGAACATTTGATTTTTGAAAGAGACAAAAGGAATATTTATGCCCATTTTTATTACAAAAGTGACATACATAGGGTGATCCATTTTTGGATCTTCCACTAGTGCTTATGGACTCTGTTCTGGTTGGTCCCTTTTCAGCTGACTTATAAGTCGATTGGTTGGACTTAACAGAACTATGACTGGTGGATTTGCACGTGCCATTGAGTTGCATTTGCAATTCCTAAAATTCTTCTTGAAGTACTTTTTCAATTTCACATACTTCAAGCTTGAGTTTCCAGTCTTTCTTTTCCCTATTGAGTCACTTTAGTTCATTCATCAACTTTTGAGATTCTTTTAATGTAAGGTCAAGAATATCCTGCAATTCATTGCATATTTCACAGTTATAGGATCTTACATCTCTTGTTTGACCTCTTGCCATGAAACAATTTTCATTTTCATCCTTGCATTCGTCATCTGAAATATCTTCATCTGTCCAGCAGCCTAAAAGTTTGTTTATGTCATTCTCCAGAATTGTCATGAAGCACAAATTTTCTATTTCTTCTGGTTCTAAAATACCTTCATCACTCCAGCTTCCAAAGGATTTATTTTTGCTAAATTATCTGGAAACTTTCTTTTTAGATATGAGCATTCAGCTTGTACATGTCTGTATCTTCCACATTCATAACATTTTCCATCATTCCTGTCTTGCTTATTGTATTGTCTGGTTCGCCTTGATGGTATTCTTCCTCTTCTTGTGTTTCTGTATCTTCTCATTAAACCATCCATGTTCCTTGCATGGCAATTTCTTCCTCGAGGGCTTCAGGGTCATCGTCAATGTCATTTTTTGTCTTGTCAGTTGTAGCCTTGAATGCGACTGTTTTCTTCTTTTCTTCCTGGGTTGTTTCCTTGAGATGAGTCTTTTCAAATTTTATGAGATCCCCTCAAAGTTCATCATACGATAATTTGTTTAGATCTTTTGATTCAAGTGCAACTACTTTTGCCTGTCAAGCCGTAAGGAGACTTCTCAGAAGTTTTTGAACTTGATCACCACTTGTATATGGTTTACCAAAATCTTTTAGATCACTGATGATCTTTCTGAACCTTCCAAAAATTTCTTCAATGGATTTTCCTTCTTTCATCTGGAAGAGTTTGTAATCATGAACCAACATATTGATATGTGTTTCTTTCACTTTGCTGGTCCCTTCATAAGTGACTTCTAGTTTATCCCACATTTCTTTGGTTATATCACAACTGGATATTTTTTTCATATTCTTATCCACTTATAGCATTGTAGAGTATATTTATTTCCTTTACATTGAGTTGAAAAACTGTCATCTGCTCATTTGTATATTCGTTAATATCTTTCAGATCAGCAGCAGGTTGAGCAGCTACAGGCAATGGGTAGTTCCCTTTCTTGATTACTCACAAAACTTTGACATCATATGACTTTGCATATATTTCCATACACACTTTCCAGTGAGAAAAATGTTGTCCATTGAAATAAGATTGTTTGACCTGTGATGTTCATTCTTGAAAAAGTGCTCCAACAATTCCTTGGTTCGTCATGATCTTTTCTCACAAGTAGTTAAGCAACGAAGAATGAAACTAGCTCTGATACCAATTGAAAGTACAAGAAGGGGGTGAATTGATTATTTTAAATATAGTTATTATAAGTTGACTAGTTTACCAATATTAGAAGTAATAGAGAGATAGTAAGAAGTACATAATTAAAATGCAGAAGTAACGTGCAGGAATTAAAGACACCGGAGTTTTTATACTGCTCAGATTCAATGTGAATCTTAGTCCAGTCCCCTTAGGTTGCAAAGGTGTTATTTTTCAGTGATTGAGTTTCTTGAGTACAAAGTGAATGGTGTAGTTTTACACCAACTGCTCAGTTTCTATGTCTCTCGTCTTTTCTTGATACAATGTCTCACCAGTGATTTTCTCTCTTTCTTCTCTAACTTGTTACACAGTAGATCTAGTAGAGCTACAATGTTTGTTTGAAGTATAACAAATAGAGGGTAATTTATTTGATCAACGTATATTTCTTCAAGTCTGAAATGATCGTATATGTACTTTCCATGAGGCCTTGAAGTTTGGAGAGATTTACAATCCCAAGAGATTTGATCCTTGAAAGGAATCGAAGATTGATTCTTTCCAAGAATAAGGTTGAATCCCGTTATACTTCCTTGATGAATGGGCTTGATAGCTTTCCATCTTTAAGCCTTGATATCCACCGGATTTCCAGTGTTGGCTATGCCTTTGCAAAAACTTTAGTACTTCTTTCCTTTTTATTGTTATAGCTTCAATCATCTTCTGATCGATATCTTCCTTCAGCTTTGATTGCTCTCCTTGATGGCTTCAATCATCCTCTAATTGATATCTTCCTTTAGCTTTGATTGATTATCTATTTGTGGATCTTTATTGCTTCGTTTATTCCTTGATGGCTTCTGTCAATCTTTGATTGATACTTTCCTTCTTACTTTGATTCTGATTGATTGCCTTGAGTCCCTACATCAAATACACTTATATTATTTTTTATCATTAAAACTAAAATCTAACACAAAGGATATGCAAAAGTCTATATTTTCCGTACTTTATATTTCATAAGATAGTTCTTATACATCTATGATGTCATCACAATATGAATAGAAACAAAAACAACCTTACAAGCAATAACAACAATTATGGACGTACCTTTATAATAAAAGTAGGATCAACTTTGTAGAGTCGGTATATGTGTAGTTTAAATCAAAACGAATTTCATAATTAGGTAATTTACAATTAAATCATTAAATTATACAAATATTAAGGTCATAAAAGTCGACCAATATTTCGAGGATATTTTAGTCGTTCAACATTTTAGCATAAATTATTCATGATTTTATAATAATATGGATATAGATAGAGATAGATAATATAATATGGATAAACCAGAAAGGATCCACTTTTTGTGTTTTCAAAACTTTATGAACAGCCAAAATTGTTTGACCAAAACGTATGACACTTTTTGTTAAACTACTTAAAAGATAAATAAGGTGAAAGGCAAATTCTAGTCAAGCGCAATAAATCTTAGATATAGTCATGCGTTCAAACAGCAGCGTCCATTAGTGGATAGAGCCAATTCTCAAATTATTAAATGAAACTTTTTAGTATGAATTTAGGGAAAATAATGAGCAATAAATATGACAAATGGCAATAAATGTAAATAGGAAGAACGATTCACTCAAGTATTGAATGAAGTGGATGATTCCTTCTTTTGAAAACAGCGTGTGCCAAATGAATATGAAAGGGGACAAAGTTTTCTCGGATCATGTGAGTGGGATGGCAGAATAAACAATAGAATCAATCACTGTGGAAAAGTATGCTTTCGTATTATCTCCCAAGAGTCAACTTCTTACAAGAGTTTTTATCAAAGTGAATATCCCCCCTTTTCTCCTATCTATCCTCCTATTTATATGGGATATTCCCTATAAAATCCTAAAAAGTACAGCAGAAGGAATATTCAACAGAATATTTTTTTTGATAATTCCAAGACTACACTAGCCGTTATTCCTATTCTTTGTTGCTTCAACCTCGGCTCTAACAGATTTCTCGGTGATCGCTCGCTGGTGGGCACTGATCGACCTCGGCCATACCGCCCAAGTTGAACCGCAATTTTCTCGCTTAACAATCTTCTCACGCCAAATTTCCTAAGCCGGATTTTGACCCATACATTTAGTCCATCCGCTTATCGAGGTCGCCTTCTGGTCGGCCTCGGTGAGTGGACCTTATCAATTGAAACTTAGGGAAAGTCCTGGCGTGGTGGTAGTAGAGGTGATCGTTGCCGAGATGATGGCGTGTCTCCCTGAGTTGTGATCAATGCAGCTGGTGCAAGATGACTTCACGACCGCATGCGTCATCATTGTGCATCTTCCTGATGCAATGCCTCATTTCTTGAGCCTCTGTCATTTCGAATTTAGGGCCACTGGCGGCTGTTCGCATCGATTCGAACGCCCATGATTTTTATAAATGAGGAGGGGAAAGCTTCTCAATGAAACTTTTGCATTCTCTCATTTCTTCACCATTGCACTTTGCTTCTTCTTCTTCTTCTTCCGGTGTTCTTGTTTCCTGCAACTTCCGCCGTCACCACCCTTCTTTATTCTCGGCTCTGCCGTATACACCTTATTGGAAAATGACTAAGGTGGATCTCAACATTGAGACGATCTGTGACGCTACTCCATTATCGGTGGACATGCCTTCAGGTTGCGGTGAACCTATGATTATGGAGGACGAAAGCTTCCCCACCGTGGAGGAGGTCATTCCCCGTAACCCCACTTCCAGGTCCGGCTTCTTGAAGGAACCTGTCCATGACCACGAACCCGCGAGGTCTGAGATGGAGGCAAAGCACCTTGCTTCCCTTGGGGATAAATATGGCATTCCTGCTCACGTTGACCTGATTCTGGCCGGGGATGACGTGATTCAAATTCACCGGCCCAGGTACTATATGTTTTACGCCTACCCATTCAAAGTGGGCTATTCTCTTCCCCTTCCTTCGTTGGCGGAGGAGTTATACCGTTATTACGGCGTCTGCCTGGAAAAGCTTCCACCTACCTTTATAAGGTCTTCCCCATGTTGAAGAAGTTTGCAGAGCTGGCCAGATGGAAGTCTCTATCTGCCACATGTTGCATCTTTTCGCGCCAAGCTTCTATAGGGGCACAAAGATTCACCTCCGCCACCGCGGAACCAAGGGGCTGGTAGTGGAGATGGATGACAGGATGAATCGCTGATTTTGGGTCAACTATTTCTTCATCAAAATCGAGCACGTGGTGGCGAACCTCAGCAGGTTTCCTGAGCAGTGGAATTTTGCTCGTAGGTATTTTTGTTATTTAAAGTACCTTCTATTCGTGTTTCGTGACTTGTTTCCTTTTTCCTTCATGTAGCTGAGAGACATCCCCCTTCTTTGGTTGTCGCGAGCAGTGAATGGGTAGCCCGTCCTGCCTCACACCATGGGGATCCATGACTGGGCGTTCTTCAACAAGAGGTTCGGGCCCAAGGCCTCGACCGGTAAGTTGGGTTTCATATTTTTAATCATTTCGACCTTCTTGTGGTCCATTTTTTTTCTTTTGCTTATGATTTGGTGTCAGGTCGGAGGGATTCTAAGAAGGTGAAGGCTCTCATTCCTGCATTTTGCAAGGCAGTTGCCTCGGCCGGGATGTAGTTCGTGCTGGCCAAGCCCGTGCGGAACACTTCCTCCCAAACTCCAGTGTTAAGCGAACCTGATCGTCAAATGGCCGTTCCATCAGCGGAGACCCCGTCCTGCCCGGTACTTCACCTGGGGGATGAATCTTCTCCGGGAGAGGAGGAGGTGGCACCATTAAAAAGGCGAAGAGTAGAGGTCATGGACACACCTGAGCGGCCAATCATTATAGATGCGAAGTCGGCATGTCCTTTAGTTGCGGGGACTATTACCCCGCTGGAGGTCACCTCAGAGGAGAGGACGTTGGATACGGCAGAAGCTGCTATAGAAGGGGACGATTAGGGGCAGCTGAGGTCGGTTCATCGTCCGCCGGTGAGAGAGGCAAAACAGTTTGTTGTAGAGGATGATGGGTCTGGTTCTGATATCGACCCCGAGGAAGTGTGGACCTTCGAAGAGAGGTTTACCCGAGTAGAAGTGAGGACCGAGGGGTCTAATCGGAATATTATTATCCATGTGGATTTCAACCTATTGATAACCTCGGAATGGGTGGTCCCAACTTTGGCTCCCTTATGCACGGACTCCGAGAACAAGACGCTGCGTACGCTGAAGGACGCGGACCTATCACTGGACATTTTTGGGATCGCCCTGCGAGTAAGTTCTTTTTTAGCGTTTCAATTTCTTCTTTCCTTTATGTTATTTGTCTCTGCGGACCTCTCTTCATTTTCTTATCAGACTCTCATTCTAGAGATTGAGAGCGCCCTTCGGGAGGAGAAGAGGGCGGCCCTTTATAAGCGGATGGAGTCAAAATACAGAGTATAACGTACCAAGCACCGTGCACTAGTCAGCATACTTGGTGAGGATGGTCAATTCCAAACTCTCCAGGACGAGCTGAAACAAAAGGACTAGGAATTGAAGGAGAAGGATGATGAGCTGGTGAGGGCCATTGGCAGGTGCAGCAATCTCGGAAGGACGTTGAGGGCCAAATACGATGAGCTCGAGGTAAGCAAGGGGGTCATGGCCGAGTGTGTCGACCTCCAGGCTCGGGTGGCAGCCTTACGGTCCGAGATCAAGCATAGTGAAGCTAGGGCCAACGGCTTAAAAGATGAGTTAGAGAGAATGGAGAAAGTCAGAACGGTTGTTGTGGTAGAGGAAGAAGTACTAGCAGGTAGCCTCCGCGTCCTCAGATTGGAGCGGGCTAGTAAAGTAGAGGCCTCTACACTTAAAGAGGCGAGGCTCGAGGAGCGGATCAGTGGCCTAGAAGGAGAGGTCTCGGATCTGAAAGAGCATATTGCCATCCTCAAGGCCGAGAAGGTGCAGCAACAGGCCCAGTCGTCTACCTCCCATGCTTCCACTTATCCCGATGTCCCGCAGGATTTGTATGAGAATTTCGTTCATGTCAAGCCTCATCTTGATATATATAGGGGTTTGATGACGGCCGAAAAAGCTTCTGAGGCAGAGTTCGAGGATGCTCGTTTTAAGGCACATGCAGCTCGTGACGTTTGCGGTTATGACCTCGGCACGCCTGGGATGAATGATGACGAAGATGACTTAGACGGGCTCGAGTCTGGGTCTTGGTATGATGAAGAATACTCCAATGACTAGGGCACTGGTGGAGATGGCGATGGGGGAGCTGCGGCCGAGTAGTATGCTTGTCTTTGTATTTTTGTTCTTTTCTTTTTGTTTTGAGGGGCACTTGTTTGGACCTTGTAATGATGACTTTTTGGAATGGTAATACTTTTGTTGTCTGTTCTTGAACTTATTATTTTTCCTTTGAATGTTTTTCTCAGTTGATTGCGTTGGTTGTGATTTCACTTAGGTCGACTGTAAGTTGAGCTAGTTCGAGCTTGAATGTTGACTTGTAATTTTACTCGAACGAGGTCGAATCATAAGTTGATTCGAGCAAAGTCGAATGTCAACTTATAAATTAGTTCGAACGAGGTCGAATGTGAGTCGATTTGAGCGAGGTCGAATATTGAATTTAAGTTAATTCGAGCGAGGTTGGATGTGAGTCGATTCGAGCGAGGTCGAATGTAGACTTAGAAATTAATTCAAACGAGGTCATATGTAAGTCGATTCAAGCGGGGTCGAATGTAGACTTAGAAATTAATTCGAACAAGGACGAATGTAGGTCGATTCGTGCGAGGTCGAATGTAGACTTAAAAATTAATTCGAACGAGGTCGAATGAAAGTCGATTCGAGTGAGGTCGAATATAGACTTAGAAATTAATTCAAACGAGGTCGAATGTAGGTCGATTCGAGCAAGGTCGAATGTAGACTTAGAAATTAATTTGAACGAGGTCGAATGTAAGTCGATTCGAGGGGGTCTAATGTAGACTTAGAAATTAATTCGAACGAGGTCGAATGTAGGTCGATTCAAGCGAGGTCAAATGTAGACTTAAAAAATAATTCGAACGAGGTCGAATGTAAGTCGATTTGAGCGAGGTCGAATATAGACATAGAAATTAATTCGAACGAGGTCAAATGTAGGTTCATGTGAGCGAGGTCGAAGGTAGACTTAGAAATTAATTCGAACGAGGTCGAATGTAGACTTAGAAATTAATTCGAACGAGGTCAAATGTAAGTTTCCTGCGTTGGCGGAATGCGTAGACTTGATGGAGATATGTGAACATCATATGTTCAATATAATTTCGCTATGTTTGTACATTTATTGGAGTAGTTTACATGTTTTTGCTATGTTCTTACATACATTCGAGAAGTCCCAGTCTGTCTAGTCCCTTCATTGGCCGACATGGAGAAACTGTTGAGAGGTCGGGCGATGAACTGATACTTAACTTCGAGATGCCCTCTTCGTCGCCTCATTAAAAACCTCCCCGAGAAAACCCAATTGGGACAAAACTCAGGTGAGGGAAAAAGAGTGAGACTTGGAGGACGTCTTGTCTTTAGAAGTTGAAGTATTTGAGGTGAACGACGTTCCAGTTGTTCGGTAGCAATTTTCTCTCCATTTTTTCCAGTTGGAATGACCCTTTTCTTACTGCCACCAAAATTTTGTATAGGCCGTCCCAATTGGTCCCCATTTTGCCTTCAGGTGGGTCTTTTCTCGCCTATGTTTTGGCTTTGAGTACATAGTCCCTGACTTTGAGTGATCCGAACTTGGGTTTTTTGTTGTAGTATCAATCTGCTTGTTGTTTCTAGGCTACCATCATTGTGTAAGCATGTCTCTTCGTTCTTTGGCCTCGTCGATATCTTGTCTTATATTCTCATTGTTGCTTGGCTAGCTTTTATTTGAGTATCTTAGGCTCGGCTCGGCTCGGCTCCCCTACCTTGACCGGTATCATTGCATCAGTCCCATAGACTAGTGAGTATGGCGTTTCCCCTGTGCTCGTCTTTGGCGTGGTGTGATATGCCCATAACACTTCTGGAAGCACCTCTAGCCACAGTCCCTTGATTTTCTAGTTTCTTTTCATGATATTCAATATCATTTTGTTGGAGGATTCAGCTTGGCCGTTTGGCGGAATGATATGGCATGGAGAGTATTCTTTTGATGTGCCATTTCTCAAAGAATTCGGCGACCTTTTGTGATGACCCAAAAGGTCATCCCGTATATTCTAGCTAATTCTGTGTTCCGAGGTCGTGAAAACCTCCTTCTATCTCACCTCGATTTGCGTAAGCATCCCGGGCGTGTAGCCGGGAAGCCTTTATGTGAAAATTTGATAAAAATGATAATTTTGTATTAGAAAATTTCATAAAGATTGACTTCGGACAACGTTTTTGGTAAATGGACCCAGACCCGTGATTTGACGGTCCCGGAGGATCCATAGGAAAATATGGGACTTGGGCGTATGCCCGGAATCAAATTCCGAGGTCCCAAGTCCGAGAAATGAATTTTTAAAGAAAATTAGTTTCTAAAAAATATAAAGGTTTTTGAAAATGAAATGTTATGTGAAACCTGTGGTATCGGGCCTGTATCTTGGTTCCGGAGCATGGTACAGGTTCGATATGATTTATATGTGTTATCTGTGAAGTTTGGTGTGAAACGAACTTCGTTTGGTATGATTCAGACCTTAAATGCAAAATTTGATGTTTAAAGAAGTTTTGAGGAATTTCATTGATTTTTTGTTTGATTCATCGTTTTAGTGCTATTTTATGTGATTTCGAACCTTGAGCGAGTCCGCATTAGGTTATAAGACTTGTTTGTGCATTTAGACAGGGTCCCGGGGGCCTCGGGTGTGTTTCGGATAGGTTCTGGGTCCATTTTCCCTATTTTTGCACTGCTGATGTTGTTTCTGGTTTCCTTCTATGCGATCGCATAGTAGTAGCCGCGATCGCATAGTGTTTCCTTGCACCCACCCATTTTTCTCTTCACTGCGTTCGGATACACTGTTTCGCGATCGCACAGTGTGGACAAGGCCATTTCTTTTTCCCTATGCGATCGCACACTTCAGCTCGCGATCGCACTGTGCATTCTTGGACAGTGGTCATTTCCCTTATATGCGATCACATGAGTTTGTTCGCAATCGCATAGTACCTTTTTGGCCAGAAGCATTTTCTTCTATGGGATCGCATCCTTGTGTCCGCGATCGCAATGCTTTAAATCACTGGGCAGAATATAAACTTCCAGAAATCAGGGTTTCACCATTTTAAACATATTTTGACTTCTAGAACTCGGTTTTGGGCGATTCTTTGAGGGGCTTTCACGCAAATCGAATGGGTAAGTGTTCTTCCACTAGAATTAAATATATTTCATGAATTAGTTCTTGTTTTTATCATTTAATTTGTGTTTTGGGTTGAGGGGATTGTGGGTTTTTAAAGAAAACTTCAAAAATGAAAATTCATGATTTGAATGACCAAATGGTATCGGAATTTGATAAATTTAGTATGGTTGAACTCGTATAGGAATGGGTAATTGGATTTTTTAAAATTTGTCGGGTTCCGAGGTGCAAGCCCAGGGAGTCGACTTTTGGGTCGATTTTTATAAATTTGCAAAGATTGAAACTTTATCATTCGGAATCGTTCCTTATACGTTTTATGTGTATTTTGAAGTTGTTTTAGTTGATTTTGAGCCGTTCGGAGGTCTTTTCGCCCCATAAGTCTATTTTTGAGTACCGGATTGTCGTCTTTGAGGTAAGTATCTTGCCTAACCTTGTGTGGGGGAAACTACCCCTTAGAATTGAGTCTTCCTTGTTGATTGTAGTCCGAGTATGCGAGGTGACGAGTGTGTACTCGTACTTATTTGCAATTAGATTTCCCTTTTAGGATTCATAGATTCTTATATTACCTGTGTATGATTTGTAATTGTTACATTTGAGTCCTTGGTTGTTAATTTCATCCCTTCCTGTTTAAATTAGAATTACTTGTTTTTTGATTCTTTCGTTGGCTATTTGACTTTACTTTACTTAACCGAATATTCTACTTCTCTTATCATCATACTATATTTTCTTCCTAGCTTTCCTAATTGACTATAATTAGTGTCATCTAGCCTTATAGTTGACTAGCCATAGTTGGAACATTCTATTCGTTGGAGTCAAGCATGCCTGTGAGTCTTACATTGTGATTTATATGACTATTCCCTTAAGTGACACTTATGTCTAATTGTTAGACATTGATTTTATTGGTATTTACTTGATGTTGCCTATTACTGAGCCCTTGTTTAAGTTGAGTTTATTCCGTGAAGTTAACTGTTTAGGTGAGATTGGTTATAGTTGTTTCCCTTGCCAGGATCGTGTGGTTTCTCTTATTATTCATGTTATTGATGATGTTGTGTGCCTTGTTGATTCCCTTTCCGGGATGTTACGGTTTATATTACTGTTTATGATGTCAATGGTATTGTTTGCATTATGAGTCCCTTGCCGGGATGTTTATGGTTCTTATTGTTGATTTTCCTTGCCAAATTGTTGTTCTTGATGTTGTTTGGGTGAGGAAGAGGGTAAAGCACGAAGGGTGATGCCGTGTATGTATTTATGCATTTATTGTGAGGATGAGAGTGTAAAAGCACGAAGGGTGATGTCGTGCCATGTTATGATATTAAAGAACGAAGGATAATGTCGTGCCATGTTATGATATTAAAGCACGAAGGATAATACCGTGACATGTTATGATATTAAATCACGAAGGATAATGTCGTGCCGTATCTATTTATTTATTGTGAGGATGAGAGTAAAAGCACTAAGGGTGATGCCGTGCACTTGCTTTGGTAAGGATGAGAGTAAAGCACGAAGGGTGATGTCGTGCACTTGTTTTGGTGAGGATGAGAGTAAAAGCACGAAGGGTGATGTCGTGCACTTGTCTTTGCATTTTTTTCTGTTGTTCTAAATTTGTATATTCCAACTGATCTCTTACTGCATTTATTGGCAAGATTTGATATTCCTCCTGTACTGCATGGCAATTTCTGAGTTACGGACTGAGTTCCGGTGGATAAATCTTGAGGAGATTTTGATCAAGGGATCTTATTGAAGAGTATTATTGAAAAAGCAATGGTTTTGAAATGATTATATTTGAATGACTTTTACATCGAAGGTATATTTGAAAAGCACTAGTCTTGCCTAAAATGATATTTGGAAGTCATTTATTGGGAAAGAATCTTTGGGAAGTTTCGTATTTTGAAAGAAACTATGTTTTACGTAATTCTCTCTACTAAATATACTTATATCTACTTTTGGAGAAAGTATGTTTTCAAAGGAAACTCTTCCATACAAAAATGATTTTTATTTGCAAAAGTTTTTCATATGAACTGTTGTTTAAAGATTTCTACCAGTTATGGATTTTTAATGGCTAAGTCCCGATGTGAACAAACCGACATGGAGTTGAGTTGTTGGTGTTCTCTATTGTATTTTGTTTCCTATCGATTCGGCTTGTTTGTTGTCCATCTTTCTGTGTATTTTGTGTTGTTTCGTGATTGATTTCTGTAATTTCCTTCCATTTTATATTGTCATTGTCGTAAATTATTCCATGAAGCCTTAGGTAGATGTAACGTTCAGTCATTTATAAATTCATGTTATTTATCTTGTAGACTAGTGGTGTCTTGACTAGTCCTCATCACTACTCCACCGAGGTTAGTCTTGATACTTACTGGGCACCAGCTCGTGTCCTGTTGTTGTGTCGATGAGCTGATCGATGTGAGGCAATGGGAATGAATCTTTCTGGCAGGCCTTGTTCAGGTCTGTGAAGTCCACGCACATGTGCCATTTCCCGTTTTTCTTTTTCACTATGACCACATTAGCGACCCATTGGGGGTACTTTGACTCCCTGATTGAGCCATTTGCAAGCAATTTTTCCACCTCTTCACGGACAACATCATTTATTTAGATATTGAATTTTCTTCTGACCTGCCGTACCAGAGAGTATAGTGGGTCGACATTCAGTTTGTGTGTTGACCTCTTATTTGCTCTTTTTTACTTGTGTTTTAGGTCAAATATGCTTAAAGGTATTCCCGAAAACTAATGAAATGTATTTGCTTACAAGAATGTTACAATATGAGCCAAAGGAATAAAAATCAACTCATAAAGGAGTCAAAAGTGAACAAGAAACAAAACAGGGCAAAAAGATCAATTGTGCGGACCGCATAATTCTAGTGCTGCTGCAGAAGAAAGGTTCAGAGACTGAAATTTGAGCAAGTAAAGAGGTGCGGACCGCAAAAATATTATGCGACCGCAGAAGTCTAGTTGCGGCCACACTCACTATTATGCGGACAGCAATAGTAGAGATTCAGAGAGTTGATATTTGGGCAAGCTAAAGGAGTGCGAACCGCACCAAAATTGTACGGCCGCAGGATGTTAAGTGCGGTCGCACCCACTATTGTGCGGTCCACAGGAGTGAAGAATTCAGAGAGTTGGGTTCAAGTCCAAAGTCAAGAAGTGCGGACCGCATCAATTTTATGCGGCCGCAAAATCATGAGCTCGGACACACTCAGAATTGTGCAATCCCCGGAAGTCCAGCAAAAGCCAGAGCTGAAGTTCAAGGAAGGCGGACCGCGCCATAAGTATGCAGCCGTACAACCTCTGCAGAGGAATTTTTGTCAGATATTTTTAGCTTAGTATAAATAGAACTTTTTGTCATTTTAAGGTTAAGTTATGTTTTAGAAGAGCACATGTTTCGTTTTTACTTACTTCTTTTGGCAATTTTGTACTAGATTTGTCTCTAAACACTAGTTTTTCATCCCATAATCAAATATTATGGATTCTATCTCTAATTCTTCTTTAATTTCTGCAATTTTCATGAGTAACTAAATCTTTATCTAGGGTTGTGACCCAACCCTAGTGTGGGTATTTGATTTAGGGCTTGTTTGTGATTGGATTAGTGATATTTAGCCTAGTTCTTGCTAGAACTCAAGAATTAATGGTTGCAAACATTGATTCATGCCCAAATGACTTAGTCTCTACTTTAGAAAAAAGGGACTAAGTCTAGGAAAACATGGCTAACAAGGAATTGGGGTGAACTCAAGAAATTGATAGCCCCAATTAAAGAGTTAAACCTAGAGATAGTAATACCCGACTTGAGCTAATATCACTTGTTTGCTACAAATACTCATTTGGACTTGAGAAAGCCAAATTGGGCAAAATCACTCAAACTACCAAGAGGTATAAAGTGAGTGTTGATACCCAGTTTATTCTCAAATTATTTTTAACTTGCATATATACCTTCAAAATCAGGTTTCCATAACAATTGGTATTTTTCTATAATTTTACCATATTTTTATTAATTTATTTTAATTCATCCAGTGTTTTAATTTCTAATAATTAATTATAAATTGCATTACAAATGATTTCAAAAATATTCCTTGACTTAATATATTAGTTTTAATCCTATTGAGACCAAATTATTTCACAATTAGCCAGATTGGCACTCTTTGGCTATAATTGCAATAACTCTGCAATTATAGCCTAATCATATATTTTATGCTATTTTGGCCCAATAATTAGTCATTTTATATTTTAAATACTAATTAATCGTGTTAATTTAATTTTATTAAGCATCAATTTCAGTTTTATAATTATCAGCTATTTTTATAAATTATTTATCTATTTTTACTTGGGTATTTAATAGTTAGCCACTATTATTTAAATTCTAGCCTAATTAAGTCTGATCCATAACCCATTTAATCAACTCAATATCCACAGCCCAGTCTTTACAACTACCCGGCCCAAACCTAAATCCCATCATCACTGTTGATCAAAATTGATCAACGATCCGGATTTAACCTTACCAAATTAAGACCTAGTGACTACCCTTATCTCTCATTTCCCCCTCTCATTTCACTCAGCCGTCTCTCTGAGTTCTCTCATCTCTCTCTATAGATGCTCCACCTACTGACCTCCCTTCTTCGGCTACCGCTTTGCCGGAAACCATGGAGGTCTCACCTCCTACCAGCCTTATGGCTCCTCCTTTCGCACTTGTGTCATCGTTCGAGGCTCTCAAGTAAATCAGAGGCGGTTCACTCACCTCCATAATCTCATGCTATTTTTTCAAGCACTCATGGCCGATTGAGTAAGATATTTACAACTTCCGGTTAAAATCGGTAAAACTTTGAGTTTTCTTCTTCCTCTTTGGGTTTTCTCTAGAAAGCCTAACTTTAAAACCCTCCGATCCTTCTAGATTTGTAACAGATCTATGGGTATTTTGAGGTTTTCACATGTTTTCTTCAAAAAAATCTCCTGTTTTAAGAACAATTTTCTTCATCTTAAAAACTAGGGTTTCTTAACCCCTTTCAAAACGCTTTCTCTTCTGATTTTTAGTACTAATCTATAATTCTCAATATGTCTTAAACGTTTGTTTAATCTTCTCCTTTACCCGAATTATTCTGTTGAAAACCCCAACTTTTTGGGTTCTGAGTTCGTCTTGGGTACTATGTTAAATTAATTTGTATGTTTCGCATGAACATTCTATGATTCTGTGATTTTACTTTATGTTTGCTTGTTAGGGCTTCTAGGTTCGATTACTTCTGCCTATATCATGTCTATGTTGTGATTCAGAATGTGCTCTATATGAAACCCTAACTCTTATGTGATACTAGTCTTCTTATGTTTCTGATTCGTGTCTATTACATGTTTATTCCCATAATGCTGTGATAAATCAATGTTATCTTTGCTATTTGTGAAACCCTGAATTTCTATGATCAAATACTTCATTGATCTTGCATGATATTCTCTACTGATTCTCGAGTATTTTCCCTAATTATGATGGTGATTTCCTGTCTCTCCTTGCTTGTAGCATAATTATCCCACTCATATGTGATATTCTCCTTTGATTGGTACTGACTTCCTATAATTAGGACCTCAATCGAGGGTTCCCTCATTGATTCCGGAGTTTAAGTTATTGCTTTCCTTATTTCTATGAATGATTTTTGTTGTCAAATTAGTATACATATTTTCCTTAAGTATAACTCTGAACTTGGCCTTACTTACGTATGATATACCTATACTATACCTAGGTTGCTTTCCTTATGTGTTATAATCAGCTTTCAAGATTCATTTCCTTATTTTTAAACCTGCTATTTACCGTCTAAGTATGACTCCTTAATTAAAGGAAGTCATTTTACCAATCTGATTCTAATTGATTTTTTAATCCCATAATTACTGCTGAAACTGTTATTTTACCTTATTCTTCTGCCTGTTTTAAACTATAAATACCTCTACTCTCTCCTTAGCATACACGAACTAATCTGTTCAACTCTCTCTCACACAACTAAAAACTCTCTGATCTCTCTCTTTTCTGTGCTAGTTACTACTATTCAAAGTTAGCCGGCTGCAAGCCAAGGCTAACTATTGTGCATCTCCTACTTCTTGTTTGTGTTACTGCTTTCTTCACTTCACTGGTATA
Source organism: Nicotiana knightiana (assembly GCA_005239525.1). Lineage (NCBI taxonomy): Eukaryota > Viridiplantae > Streptophyta > Magnoliopsida > Solanales > Solanaceae > Nicotiana > Nicotiana knightiana. Next base: position 111,207 of record ML423537.1, read on the forward strand.
TTCTAATTCAGATTTCGGCTCTCAAACCAACATGTTTCTACTACTGTTGCAATTCATTGTGTTTCTAATTTGCTTTTACTTATTATTTTGTTGTTCAACATGTAACTAGGATCCTGAACTCCATTCACATGATAAGTTATACTCTATTTGTCATAACCAACATGTCTTTATGTACTAGATACATGTTCTATGTGAATCTTCATGCCTATGTTTGGTGCATTAGTTTGATTAGGGTAAATCCTATTGTCTTGAACTATTTGGTCATGTTATGTTAGTATAATCCTATACCCTACTGTATCCCCTGAATCTTTAGGAACTTCTGATTGTGTACTGCCTGCTACATGTTTGCCCTCACATGCTCTGTATTTGTCCCTCAAATCCCATTACTCCTGCTTGCGATTGTTGGACTATTCATGGTCCTTTGTGTGATGTTGAACTTGTTGGTCTTCCTACCCTTTTAGTGGTTAAACTTCTTTGTTATAAAAATATTTCAATCAAGTTTCCCTCTTCAAAATTATTTTCTTACTTACCCTTTTCAAAACTGTTTACTTACTTAACCTTTTCAAAACTATGTCGAGCACTCTCACTCTACTCTTAGATCATTAAGTTCTGCCCCCCTCTGTGTAAGCATTGCATTGGGACCCTTGAGCTCCCTCTGAACTTTGACACACAAAGGCTGGCCATTCCACAACGCACTTACTCTATCTTGTCTATGAAATCTGGGTGTGAGCACTGCCCGGGATCCCTTGAGGTCCTTAGGGAACTCTGACACACCCGGATTATGAAAAGGCTGTGAAACATTACTTGGCATTGAGGACCTGGAGACTTGGGCCTATTATGAAGGCTCCATATAGTTAACTTCTTCTTTTCTTACTTTAGTTATGTAATTCATATTCAGAGGCCTGTAATAATTATTTGAAAAAAAACTCTTGGGGATGGATAGTGAAAAGGGATGGGTACTACGCATGCTATAGTTATTAAAGGGTAGAAACATGTCCTTAGGTTTATATTCTTGATTGCGTAATAGAAACCATGTTTAGGATTCATGCATGCACTAGAAACCATGCCTCTTGGGTCCTATGTCTATTATTTTTAGCATATATATATCACTTATCAATTTTTGTGTTAAAACATGTTAATAATTGGTACTTTGACATTATGTCATACGCTGCCATGTACACTTAGAAATCATGTTTTAGGATAACAACAACGCTAATAAACAGATCGTTCCATCTTTTCTGCATATTCTAAAAGCATGTTCAAGAATTTATGCATTTAGGAAATCTTGCTTAAGTCCTGCATGTATGTCATTTTGAATTTTTGTGCATTAGATATCCTTCCATTAGGATTGCATTCACATCTGTTTAGGAATCTCTAGTAAATCACGAATAAAAGCAGATTCACATAACTAGTAACAATTCCTAAATCCTAGACATTTAGAACAGCATGTTAGTGATATAATTCAAACAGTTCTTTAATAATCCTGGAAACTACTGAGCACTGTCCCACGCCTAGTCAAGCCTTAGGTGATTAAAGTTGTTAAAATTGGAAGTCTGCTTCTTTATGTATACTGCTTAACCATGAGTAGGTTTAAAATCTGTAGGAAAAACTAATTAGGACTTCCTCTCTGAGTTATGAAATAAAAGGCATGTTTCTTTGACATTTTTAAATCACCTAGATACCATGCTTTAGGATTCTGAATTAATATGGACTTTAGTTGTGTATGAGACATGCTGTTTATGTGTACTGTGTGTGGAGGAATACTTGATCTTTTATCTGCCTTCCATGCTTTCCCTTTATCTGCAGTCCTACTTGTTTATTATATGTCGCCTTAGCATTTTCACCTTTAAAACCTGAGGGTCTGCCAAGCACCTCCCTTTAGGATAGGAGTCCTAATTTCCTCGGGAATTAATAGGAAGGGACGGGTAACAGCATGCAATAGAGTTCGTGACCAACACGCGGTTTAATTACCTTCACGGGGTGGTAAAGGGTAGAATATGGATATGATGACCGGTGCGCTAATACCACGTGTAGCCCCTCTTCGAGGAGTGTCATACCGGGTATTGCATTGATGTGATCCATATTATAAACAAACCTAGGAATCCCTTTATTCCCATAAACATGCTTAGATTATAATTCGTTTCAAAATCTAGCTTTAATTTTAATTGTCTCTAAACCTATGTGTACTTAGACTAAATCCCCTACTATTTGAGCCATATTTGTTTGTTTGCTAATTGTACAAATTCACAAAAGATGTTTGGCCGGGAACCACACTTGTGAATCCTGAGGGGTGCCTAAGACCTTCCCCTTAGGAAAATTTCAAGCCCTTACCCTATCTCTGGTTAACAACATAGTTGTAAATGAACCCCTTTGGTGTCCTAACGCACCTTTAAAAATCGTTCAAAAACACAAACCCCTTTCCCAAAAGGAAAGAGTTGTCTCAACCGAATGTCATAAACCTGATATCCACAAGGAAAGAGGGGGCGCACCAGCATGTCGACTCTGCTGGGGATTATAGGATTTTACCATTCAAACCGCTTTGTGAATTTGCCCGAGTATGCTTTGTTTGATATTTGCACCCTTTCCTTTTCCCCCTCTATGTGAAATTAATTGTTTATCTCTTTCAAATATTTATTCCTTCCAAAAGGAAAAACTGACATGTTTCTTTGTTTTCCTTTGTAATCGCTTTAAATGATAACTGTTGTATTTACCGCTTTCCTAATGTGCAAATACATGACAACATTTTTTTAATGGTTATTTATTATTGCATAATCATGCTCAACATTCATACTCCACTCGTGCCAAACAAAATACTATAGCAACGCTTGATGAGTGGTTGCGCTCTTCCTATATTATTACCCCCTAAATTCGGAAAGGCTTATTTGCGGTAAACTTGTCGATCAGCGGTGCAGTCGACAGTTTCGTGCCTTTCCCCCTTGAGTTGTCCGCTCGAGGGTACCAGTCTAAAACCCCATAGAAACCTTACTCTGTTATGTTGTTTCATGCATCATGGTCAAACCTAACCAGGTTAAAGTGTACTCCGCAGGATAGATTTTAAGATTGCCTTGTCCAAAAGTCCAATGGGTTTCCCTAAACCCAAACGGACATCATCACGTTCTGTGCATTTATTTGGAGAACTAAATGCTTTATGCTAATTGTTGATGTAAAATAGTCGAGTCTGGTGGGGGTCAGGGTCTAATCATGTTTGCCTTGCAGAAATATGAGGCACGAAGTCCCCAGATTCAGCATGGTCTCCAATATCCATCCAAGATTTCTAAGTTGGTGGGAAGATTTGCATTCTAGTGACAAAACTCTCGTCAGAAAATACTTGGGCAATCTACCATCTCTCCTAGAAATCCAGCCTAACAACATGATAATAGAGGCTGCTACCCTGTTCTGGGATTGTGAAAGGTCCNATTCTAGTGACAAAACTCTCGTCAGAAAATACTTGGGCAATCTACCATCTCTCCTAGAAATCCAATCTAACAACATGATAGTAGAGGCTGCTACCCTGTTCTGGGATTGTGTTAGGTCCGTGTTCCACTTTGGAGACATTGAAATGACACCTTTGCTGGAGGAAATAGGAGGACTGGCTGGCCTAGTATGGGAAACCCCGGGGTTGCTAATGCCTGAGAACCGCATAGGCAAAGGTTTCCTCAAAATGATGGGTCTGAGGAAGAATGCGGAACTGGTATGCTTAAAGGAGTCATACATGCCTTTTGACTATTTGTATGAAAGGTACGGCCACAGCAAATCATACCGTACCTACCACTACGAGTTTTCCATCACATCCTAGGGACACATCCATCGTAGAGTATTCATCCTCATGTTTTGCTTCGTGGGTATGATTGTGTTTTCAATGAAGAATGAGAGAATACACACTAGACTGGCCATGGTAACCAAGACACTAATGGAAGGGATTGGTGGGAAAAACTTCAGCATTGTGCCCATGATCATTGCAGACATATCGAGCCTTGGAAAAGTGTCAACGAGAGGCAAGACACTTCGAAGGCTGCAATCTACTACTTCAGCTTTGGCTCATGGAACATCTCCAAAAGGGCGAATATTGACAAGAAATTCATCGAAGAGTTTGGGATGACCACATCGCTTTCCACCATCCAAAGCGAATGAATTACATCCCCCACATGTTTGCTCAGCCTGAGAACGGCAAAGGATGGTTCGAGCTCTTTGATAATCTGACTGAAGAACAGGTTCAGTGGATGTTCGAGTGGTTTCCGACAGAGGAGTTCATCCCCCGTTCCAGAGATGCACCATTCCTAATACTAATTGGTCTAAGAGGAACATACTCTTACGTCCCTATTCGAGTTATGAGGCAAGCGGGTAGGAAGCAAGTCATACCCATGGTCGACAAGATGAGCCATCTTCGAGCTGACTTCCAAAATGACGATAGTCCTCATAAGTGACAAGCCCAGCACATGTGGAACTACAAGATTGTAATGGAGAAGGACACCATCGAGCCAGACAGATATCATGCCGGTTGCACCCCTTTCTATCCTGGTTGGTTGACAGAAAGTTAGGGTGGTCTAAGCGAGCCAGGGTTCATTCAAGGCCATAGGGTTATAGATGAAAAGACCGAGGCACAAGTCAAATACAACTAGCTGCATAAGAGGATCCGTGAGTGTGAGGATGATCACCGCAAAATACATGAGTCTAGCAAGAAACTGATCGAGGAATTGAAAGATATGGCTATCATCACCAACAAAAGGTTAGGGTATTTGGAGCGAGGCATAGTTGAGCTGAAGGAAAAATTTCTCAAAAGGTTTGAAGACTGTCAAAAGGCGGAAGGTACCGAAGGAGGACATCTAGCCAGAGCATACCTTTTTCTAGGACTTCGCGAGTTGGGGAAACTATACGAAGGAAGCAAGAATGCCGAGTCTGGGGAAGGTTCTTCTGGGACCAAGTAGATAGGAATGTCTTTCTTTTACTTTATCAATGTAATAAGGCCAATGGCCATTAGTGACCTTTACTCCCTGTTTTTTAGTGTCATTTTGGGATTCATCTATTTTCTTATCAATAAAATGAGGCATTTAGCATCTTAAGTTCTCCAAATTAATTTGTCGCTAGGCCTACCTCGGGCACAAAAGAGGTCCCCAAATTAGGACGCGCTTTACATTCTCGCACTATGTGTTTAAATATCGCAATATTTTTCATAATTCTCACAAACTTGGCTACCTTTTGTTTTTGTTTTCCTCTTTCTTTATTTATTTATTCCCCTCCCCAAAGCATTACTATTACCTGTCTTGATGAACCGATGACTGTGACATGCAACGAGACAACGCAACAAACGGACGTGGATTCAGAAGAAGATGACATACCTGACGAAATCGTCAAAGAAGTTAAGAATTTTGAGAACAGACCTAAGTCCAACCTGGACGAGACTGAAATCATCAACCTGGGAGATTCAGAAAACATCAAGGAAACACGAATCACCGTTCATTTGCCACCGTCAGAAAAGAAATAATACGCAGAATTTCTAAAGGAGTATGAGGACATATTCGTCTGGTCGTACGACGACATGACTGGTCTAAGTACGTTTATTGTGGCTCACAAATTTCCAACCAATCCAATGTGTCCACCGGTAAAACAAAAGCTCAGGAAGTTCAAACCCGACATGAGTTTGAAAATCAAAAAAGAAGTCACCAAGCAGATCAACGCCAAGGTTCTCAGGGTAGTTGAGTACCCGACATAGTTAGCCAACATTGTGCCAGTACCAAAGAAGGATGGGAAGGTCAGAGTCTGTGTTGACTACTGGGATCTCAACCGGGCTAGTCTGAAAGACGACTTCCCTTTGCCAAATATACATATCTTGATTGACAATTGCTCCAAGCATGAACTACAATCATTCGTGGATTGCTTTGCTGATTATCACCAGATCTGGATGGATGAGGAAGATGCTGAGAAAACGGCTTTCATTACGCCGTGGGGAGTGTACTTCGAAGACTATCCAACAACTTCTTTCGCAGCGGAGGAATCCTATATAGGAGGACTCCCGATTTGGGGTTATTACATTGTGTCGACGCAAAGGAAGCATCCAAGCTGCTAAAGGAGATTCATGATGGGACCTGTGGCCCGCATATGAACGATTTTGTTCTGGAAAAGAAGATACTTCGAGCTGGTTACTTTTGGATGACTATGGAAACTGACTGCATCAAGTATGTACGGAAATGCCACTGTTGTCAGATACACGCAGATATGATAAAGATACCTCCAAATGATCTCAACGCAACAAGATCACCATGGTCGTTCGACGCCTGGGGCATGGATGTTATTGGACCAATCGAGCATGCCGCCCCCAACGGACAGAAGTTCATTCTAGTAGCCATCGATTATTTCACCAAATGGGTCAAAGCAGTGACTAAGAAAGTCGTGGCAGACTTTGTCCGCGACCGTATTGTTTGTCGATTCAGAATTCTTGAGTCAATCATCACCGACAATGGTTCCAATCTCAGCAGTGACTTGATGAAAGCTATGCGCGAGGCTTTCAAGATCAAACACAAGAATTCCACAGCTTACAGACCTCATATGAATGGAGTTGTAGAAGCCGCCAACAAAAACATCAAGAAGATACTAAGAAAGATGATAGAAAGGAACAAGTGGCATGAGAAGTTATCATTTTCCTTATTGGGCTATCGCACCACATTTCGCACCTCAACAAGGGAAACTTCCTATATGCTAGTTTATGGTACTGAGGTTGTTATTCCTGCCGAAGTTGAGATTCCATCTCTAAGAATTATACAAGAAGCTGAGCTCAACGATGTAGAATGGGTAAAGATTCGTTATGAGAAACTAGCCCTCATAGACGGAAAAAGAATGAATGCAGTCTGTCATGGTCGACTCTATCATAACAGAATGACCAGAGCCTTCAACAAGAGAGTCAAGCCTAGACAATTCACACTGGGGAAGCTGGTGCTAAAGAAGATCTTTCCACATCAAGACGAAGACAAAGGGAAGTTCTCTCTCAACTGGCATGGTCCGTACATGGTTCACCGGGTACTGACAGGAGGAGCACTTATACTTGCAAAAATGGGCGGAGAAGTCTGGCCAAAGCCAATCAATTCAGATGCAGTCAAACGCTACTATGTGTAATCTTTATGTTTTCTCAATGATGTAAATTGAACTACGCCTGACCTGATTCCCGTTTAAGAGGGGATACGTAGGCAGCCCTATGGGTTCGGTCGAAATTCAATAAAATTTTCATTTTCCCCGTAATTGGAAACTGGGGAAGAATTTTGAGGAGAACCCTCAATATTCTGAAGCAAGTTCAGTCAATCGCCGCACGAGCAACAGCCAGAAGCATTTATCCATCCAACTGGGGAAGATATTTGAGGATGACCCTCAAAATTCTGAAGCAAGATCAGCCAATCGTCGCACGAGTAACAGTCAAAGACATTCACCCATCAAACTGGGGCAGAATTTTGAGGAGGACCCTCAAAATTCCGTAGCAGGAGAGGTTGCAATGTCCCAAGCCGTGTCACGGTCGTCGGTTCATCCCAAAATTATTTTTTAATTATACATTATTATTTTACAAAATCATGCATGTTTGTTTTTGAAACAAATTTGTTTAGCAACACTACCCTAATAATACAGACAGTATCATCAGATCGAGCCCAGCAAGTCAAGAAAAGCCAGCGGGGATACGAACTAAC